>JABFOV010002815.1:0-18455 GCA_022817685.1 Aradophagus sp. ZL-2020 | reverse complement strand
GTTGATACTGAGATTGTTGCTGACTTTGTTGTTGACTGTTCCAATAAGTCCCATTTCCTTTTCTCGAACCAAATTCTCGATTTCCTTTGGCTCTATAACTGTTGTATAGAAACAAATCATTTCTTTTTTTTGTCCCTTTCTATTACTATTTTTTATTAGTTTTATTTTAATTTATCACTGTCTTTTAATTTGAATGAATTTTGAAAAATTATTAAATTAATAAGATTGTTGAAATTTGATATTAACTTTAATTTTATAAGTTAACGTATTAAAAAAAAATCAATGTGGTGGGATGAGTCATTCCCATAAGGAAGCGTTAGGGTGACCGAAAGGGATTGGCCAGCTGGAAGTTCAATTTTAGGGATCAGAAAATGAAGTTCGATTATACAATAAAAGAAATGAACAGTAGTCTGAAGGTGTTTTGTATTTGTAATATCCCAATAAATATTTCAAATAAGAATATACACTTCAACGTTTTCAAAACGATTATTGTATTATGCAATTCTATTTGTAATTATGCATTAAAATCAATATTTACATAAAATGTTCACTGTTTGGAAATTCTTAATTAAGTTAAATTATTCAAAATATTTCAAAACTATGTATTATGTTGATTGCATTTGTTTCCTTTTTAATAGAGGATATTGTTTTGTCTACAGGAATTTTGTTTTACAACTTATTTATTTATTTAACTTTTGTTATTTGTTTCTTAAAAAAACAATAGAAACCTGAAATTGAAACAAGTTTTTTGTAAGAAATTTTTTTCTGAAACAACTTATTATTGTAAACAAATTGTAGGTTAATATATATTTCATTTAAAAAGAAAAAAAAGGTCACACGTAATTAAATATTCAGGTTTAATAAAGCTTGTATATGAACATAGATATTGATTATATTTGAGCATAGATACATAAAATATGCACAATTAAATGTGCTCAAGATATGTATTACACATATTTACATTATATATTACAGTCATTTCAGTATAGTGTTTATTAGATAATACGTAATATTAGATTTTCTCGATATTTTATTTCGGTGTGTTTGCCTGTTTCCGATAATAAATAATCAATTTAAATTCTTTATATTGTTTTGTATTTACAAACAATGTAAGCAATAATTACTAGAAAAGCTGATTTTCAACGAATTAACTTAAGAATTTAAGCTTTAATTTTAGCTTTCTAGTTTAACCAATCAAAATGATTAAAATTGACGCTCTCATCCTTATTACATAATTCTTACAATCACAAAGACACTATCGACACGAAGCACACTCCCGAATCATTAAGCAAGCAAACGAAAAATATGTTACAATTAAGTCTAAAAATATCTCGAGAGCCGAAAGAAAATCGGAGCCATCGGCTAGAAACTGCAACTGGTACAATGAACTCCGCAAAGGATGGGAAAGGAGCAGAGTGGGAAAAAGGGGGGAGGGAGAGGCAAGAAAAGCAAAGAAACGAGATTCAATTGAAAAGCTAACTCGTGTCATTTATTTTTCCGAAGCAGACAAAGGGGCGGACGGAAATTGTAAAAACGCTTGGGCGAAACGTGCGAGCGCAATGGGAATCAAGTGGAAACGCGTAAGCGAAAAGTGGAAAAGTCAAAAAGCTCGTACGACGCGAGAAAAACGGTCAAAAGCTTGGGGAGCATCGGAAAGAAGGTCTCACGAAGGCGAACAAAATGGCGCGGGCTCGCGGCCGAAAACGAAGCGCTGCCCAGACGTTATCGATCGTGATTCGAGCCACGCCACGGAGCCCGGGGACGCGCGGAGGGAAAAAAACGAGCGCGGAAAAGGGCCAACGCGCAGGCGGGGAGGGAACGCGGACGCGGCCAAAAAGCTTTCCGCCCGGGCGGAAAAAACGACGATACTCACGAGGTTTGATTGGAATATCCGTTGCTGTACATTGCGACGTACGTTCCTCGCGCGACTTTCCTTCTCGGTCTGTCTCGCTCCCTCCCACCGTCGCTCGTTGGAAAGCGGTCTCGGCTGACTTTTCCACCAATCAAACCTGGAATAAAAAAAAAAGGAAACGAAAAATGACACGACTGCGGGCGAAAAGTCAGCGCGACGTTTGTTAAGCTAACGGAATGTTCGCCCATACGGGCAACTTACCCAAGAGCCTGTCGAGAACGCAGGCAACAGGATCAATGGCTGACGGGCGCTGAGAAGACGGAAACTGGGCAATGCTAGGGTCTCGCCGTTCCGCGAGCCGCGCTCGATTCGCTCGATGCCTGCGTCGTCGCGTGCGCACAGTGTTGCCGGATTCGACCGGTGGGGGCGTAGCGCTGTCCTTGTCGCGCACGCACGTCCCAGCGCCAGGGCTGGAGCGACTACTCTTTTGCCCGGATTTTTCTTTCCTTTTTTCTTTTTTCTTTTATTCTCCTTTCTTGTTTTCTTTCTCATTTTTTCCAGCTTTTTTCAGGGAGGATTTGTAGGGGGGAAAATCGAACGGTAATATCAGTTTTAATATCGAATTCGTATTTTAGGTTATTGGTAGTAAAATTAGGAAAGTAAAAAAGGGGAAACGAGCCACCATTGTTGTCTTTGTCTGTCTTTATGGTTGGCGTGTTTTGTGTCCTTAGAAAAAGAGAGAATTCAGCATTGGTCTGAGCAATTTTTTGTTTTTTCTTTCATCTTTACTAAATGGCTTTTTTGTTATTTTGTAGGTAATATACAGGCACTGATGTTTTGCTGTTTTAAATGAAAAAAAATATTGAAAGGAAAGCTAGTGAATTGTATAATCGGCATTAAAATTGACGTCTACATTTTCAAAGGCCTGATTACTAAAATAAACGCAAGGCTGACGTTGTCATGTTTAAGCATATGGAAATATTCAATTTCGATAGTAATTAAAATAATTTAATCAAAATGATATTTTTGAAATATTTGCTTGTATTTACATCATTTAGATATATTTAAGATGCATTTTTTTTTTTTTTATTAATACAATTAAATTACAACCTTTAATAAACTATGAATTTAAATGAAAGAAAATATGAAATACATGAATTTTGTATCAATGAAAATTAGTGTAATCTAATTAAAAAGAATAAATTATTATTGATTATATTAATGGTACTGGGATAAAACATTAAAACACGCTTTTGAGATGAAATAATGTAATTTATTGTTCGTCTTAAATTTTTGTTCGCAAAAGAAATTGTGAATGTTTATCGATAATGGCTAACAAATATGGTTTGTTATACATCGATATTAAATACTGTACAATGAAAACTATCTACATATTTAGAGGAATGAACAGCGAGTCAAAGTCTAAACATTTATATTTGCTTATAAGTTTCTTATAAATACGGCACAGAGAAATGGAAAAAAATTTTATCAAAACAAATCTGAATCAACATTTAACAAAAAGAAAAAATCTCAAGCACTTAAAATGTATTTGTTCCATACTCAATTCGGTATCACGTTTCGTCAAGAAATAACCAGAACAAACATCAATCAAAGAAACGTTTCAATTCAATGACTATCGAATTTTTAATCAATATAATAGATATCAAAAGAATATCTTATTTAAATTATTGCATCAAGAGATCTCTGGCTTTCTTACGCAGTGATTACATAAAATTAAAGTAATAAAATATTGTTCGCGTAATGCTTTATTTGTTCTGTGAATTGTTGTAATAGTTGGTGCATAGACTGAGATGCTTCGCTCGATGTTTTTCAGTGGATTATTAATCTCGGATCTGTCTATGCGGGCCATCCAAAGAAATCACCTCTCACTGCTCCAATAGCTTTTGCCAATGATTTCTGCAAAACGTAATTCAACAATTTATTAAGTCTGAGTTTAACACAGTTTTTCAACTATTCTTTTTCAAATGATCAAATCATTTTATCAGTATTAGCAATTGATCTAGTCGTAATGAAACATTAATAGTAGTATTCTATATAGGAAGTTAATGAATAATTACATGCACTTTTGTGTACCAAACAGAGAAAGTATAGCTGATTCCTATATCTTAAACAAGTTTGCACATCTATAAATTTAGTTGTTTGAAGTTAGCCTCAAATTCATTCAAAGAAATATTAATATAAATTAATCCATGAATAATTTTAGCGGATAAAACAATTTAAGAAATAAAAGATAAATGTTGATATTGTATCGTCCCACACCCCCAACATTAAGAGTTCGATACGTCAAGTCAATTTTGACTTTTTAAAAGTTTTTGAGACTACAGCTGCAGTCTCTGTGTACACTCTCCTGTGAATGCTCTCCTCCTTCAGAAACATGGTGGAAATTCAAAGATTGAAAGAGCAAAAAGAAAAAAAATAAACAGAAAATGAGATAAAAAAGAAGAATATTTGTTTTCATGCAAAAGAACACAAATCAAAGAAAGAGACTACAATTCAAGAAAATATTTTATGCATAATGGGGAGTTCCTGCTAATTATATGGATACAACGTTTTAACAATTAATGTGGAATTATAATTTGCCTATCATAGCCGTATTATGGACATTACCGAGGCTTTTAAGCCTTTACAGCGCCACCATAGAAGACGTTATATTAGGAGACATCAGTATGACCCCCGTCGAAATGGACTTGACGCACCGGATCCACTAATCTAAGTATAACTGGATTGTGTATTGGAAATAAAATTGTGTCATGAACAAAACACAATGATGTCAACAACAATTTTAAATGCAAAGACAAATTTAATTTAATATTCAAGTAATATCGTAAATCTTGATAAATTCACAAAAAATGTAATTTTCTAATTTTATTAACTATATTATTTTATTTTCTAATTTTATTAAATTTATTGAAAAAGTTACAAAGCTGTCACGTATTTGACTCACAGTGTATTATAAAATGTTATAAACATTGCTGCTTACAAATGAAAGATTGTACATACATAGTATATAAGAAAAGTAATTTATTTCCTATAAATTAGTATATTATGATAATTTTAATAAGAAACATTATTTTCTGCTAAAAAAAGGCTACGATTTTGAAAAACGCAAAAACTAAAGACATTGAAAATTGAATTACTTTTACCTTTTTCCGATTCGTAAACAAATGAATTAAAATAAAATAGGCAAAGTCATTTACGTTACTAAGTGTCACTTGTGGTTACATAATTAAGACAAGAACACCTGAACAACTTAAAGCATATCCAATACGACAGATTCAGTTAGGCCAAGATCGGTGCTGGGATCCTTAGGATCATCACAAACCTTGTGGCCATGCGGGAGAGCGACGTAGAGAGTAGTAGAGAGTAGCGATGCTAGCGTCGAATACCGTTGGTGGGGTAGATGGACGGCGGCGGTGGCTTGTAGTACGGCGCCGGGGATTGCAACACGCCCTGGTAGCCACCCCCGCCCAACACCGATGGCTTCTGGTTAGGTGGCATCGCGGCCACGTGATGCTGCTGATGTTGATGGTGATACTGTGCGGCGGCTGCAGCCGCGGCCAGATTGAATCGGGCCGCCGCCTCGAGCGCCGCCGCGCCGCCCGCCATCGCGCTCCCGCGGCTGAGGTACGATGCGTGGCCACTGGATGGCGGCGGGCCCAACGGCAGTGGCGGTTGCGGCTGATGCTGAGGCGGCGGAGGAGGTGGCGGGGGTGGGGGCGGGGGCGGCGGCAACGGCGGCTGACTCAACGGCAGTGGGGGCGTGGGCGGCAGTGGCGGTTGCGTGGGTTTTGGGGACGCGGGCAGCGGGGGGAAGGTACGAAACGCGGGACTCGGCGGCGGGCCGAGGTGCGCGCTGGCGGACGACGACGGTGGAGGTGGCGGTGGCGGTGGCGCTGCTGCTGCTGCTTGCGGCGGCTGTGGCGCTGCTGGTTGAGGGTACATAGGGGGGTGCGTCGCACGGCCCGCCATGCCGCCAACTACTGCTGGTGGCGCCGCGCGACGCGGACTCTCGTCACCGGGACTGGCTGAGCACTTGCCTGTGCGGATCGTTACCGGACTCCGACTGCGGGAATAACTGCGACTGTAACTACGTCGGCCAATTTTGCCGTTTCTTTCCCGACTGAAGCTTCGACTGCGACTTCGTGAGAAGCTCCGCTCCCGCTCCGTACGACTGACTGCTTTCGCGCGCCACCTGTTCCTTCCACCTGCGTAATTTGAGCGCAAAATTCAATGAACCTCCAAATTTATTTAAAATAAAGAGATATTTTATCTTCAAGTTACGTTTTGAATATTCTTTGAAGTATACCTCTTTGTCTTCCATAATTGTTGCTCCTGCTGTCCGCCAATTCCAATAATTTTGGATTAATAACTTGATTAGCTTCCTTTAGCACCTGTATCAGGTCACTAGCCTTGTTTGAATTGTTCGGTGTAAAGAACGTGTAAGCTGTGCCGGTTTTCTGGCGTCTTCCTGTGCGTCCGATTCTATGTACATAGTCTTCCGAGCACGAGGGGTAGTCGAAGTTGATTACAAATTTTACGTCTTCAACGTCTGAAACGAATATAATCTTTTAGCGTTGCGCACTTGCGTTGACTGATGGATTGAAAAACACATTGGTTATTTTGATTATTGTTGCGAAGACTGTGATTTACCGCACACAAAACGTGTGATACAATACACAAGAGCTACCTCATTTACTATTCGTAATAAACACGCTCTCAAAGGGAAAGAGTTTGTTTTAAAACATTATATTCATTATTATACACACAACGTTAGCTTTTTCATTTTTAGCATAGTCTTTGACAGCGGTCGGAGGTAACTTGTGACAATTTAAATCATTGTGCTTTTGAACTGTGGTCCCTTTCGCTTTCGAAAAATAGATTACTATAATTACCTGATCCTCGTAGATAATGATCCTGCATAATAGAAACTTATTAAAATCATTAACAAAACAAATTGTGACGAAAGAACCACAGTTACTTGTATCATGGCTGAAGGTATGTTAGTAGTATGAATGTAAGATTTTAATGAACGTTAATGAAGTGACATCAAAAGAAAATGGCAGTTACTTGTAAACATATGTATGTATATTTTATACAAAGTGACGATTCACTAAACGTTCTTAATTGAATCATTTAAAATTTATTTTATATGTTTCTTTCGATGTTAAAGGAATACCAAATGCAAATTGTAATAGATTTGTTATGAAAAAAGGAAAAGATGTGAAAAACAAATGAAAAGAAGAAAAAGAAGAACAAACATAATTAGATTTATATTATTAGGCGAATTAGATTCTACTTTCCAATAAAACAATGACGTTAACAATCCGCAATTACATTAGATTGCGCATTGTAATTCCATTACTTTATTGCATATGCATATTGCTATGCAGCAGAAATACCGCAGTAACTGTTATTGTACAGCTCTATTCGATAAAGCAGTTGTATGAAAGAAACAAATTTATGTTCACTGTACGCTATATAAAATCAATGAAAGCCAAAAGTAAAGTGATAAATTATTCTATTTTCAAGAACACATGTGATGAATGTATATGTGATACAAATAATTATATCATCGTTCCAGATGGAGAACCTATCTAAAATCCTTAAAAGTAAAAAACTTTATCTCAAATTAAACATCTAATAATAAATAATAATACAAAAAAATGTTTCCTTATGTAAAACAGTATTTCAACTACCATACTTAAAACCTGGAAAAGAAGTTTTTTTTTATTTTGAAGTAAGCTATTTAAAATAAACTTCTTTTCATAGGGATATCAAAATAGACATATTTTCGTCATTAGATGTTTAATTTGAGGTACGTTGTTTTGTTTTCAGAGATTTTAGATACTCTTCTTTGTCTTGAGCGACAATATAGAGATATGTAAGAATCTCAATGAACATAGTTTATCAATGTTTGAATCTATGTGTATGTAATCAATGGCATATGCATGTCTATGGCGGTATACAAAATATAAATAATGATAATAACAATAATCACAATCGATAACAGTAATAATAATATTATCAATGAAAAAGTTTAATTATACTAAATATAAATACTAAATGATATATGAGTGGGCAAGTGTGACTAGCAACGTACGGGCTGGGCCTGGCTGTTTGCGCTCGCTCCAGCTAAAGCCTCCGCCGCGGTGTTGCTAAAGGGCTCGCGCGGATCGCGAGGCGATCTGGCATAACGTCTGGCATTTTCTGAAATGCCACCGCCTCTGATAGCTGACCGACGTCGGGGTCTGTGATAAGCGCTCGTGAGACCACTGGTAGGGACTCTACTCTGGCAACAATGACAAGGCCAGACGACCAGCTGGCGCGACGGCGCTACGGCGAGACGCAGGACCAAACACCGACATTTTCAGTGTTATCGGCTTCGGTCGATTGACGGTCGGTCGATCGATTAAGTCGGGCCCGACCAAAATGCCAGGCCATGAAATTTAGGACGCCGACTAGAGGCAAACGCGCAGCGGCCACCGCAGACAATGCAAACAACCAGCGTGCAAGCCGCCGATCTTTCTTAATTACAGGCTTATGGGCGGCAGGGCGCCCCCCGCACAACGCATCTATCTAGGCTTTGCATTACCCGGCAAGTGGGCCTGCGCGCAATGTGCCTCTGCAATGCAAACAAACATCCAGCCGCGTTAGGTTTCTTTCTCTAGTACATTTTTTTACATATTTTTTGTATTTTTTTTTTTTTTTTTGCGCACACGCTTTTTTTGTCAATATTTTTATATTATTTTTATTTTCATTTGTTATGTGTCGTTCGAGTAATTAAACTAACAGTGAAAAATAAAAACTTTTATTTTGTGTTATTTAAGTGTTATATATATAGATAAAATGAATTCTTTGGTGATAAAAGTAAAAAAAATCGTTTTAAGTAATTCTTGTAGTATTAATATTCAAAGATAATTCTGAACGAGTCTTTTAACTATTCATTAGATAAGAAAATTTTATCTTTATTTTTTATTCTGAAAAACTTTTTTATGACAATACTCGAATTGGCATTTATAAGATCTTACAATTATATATTGAACTGAAATATTCACCTGCTCGTTCAATTATTCGAAAAACTATTATAGTTTTATTTGTAACATCAATTAATTTAAGTAGTTTGTTCGTTTAATAAAATTTATCACAATCAAATTCTGATATATATTTCTAATCAATACATGATTTAACAATTTTTTACTTTTAATGTACAAAATTTTATACTCAAAATTTGATTGTTTTAACATCGTATCAAGAAAAATAATAAGTAAAGAAAAATAATATCAAAGAAAAGTGTAATCTTAAAAGTCACCTTTTTGTACTAAATACACACATTCTTGAAAATGAAAAAAAGAAACAATATAATAATAAAAAAACGAAATTTAACTGATTGTTGCCCTTTTCAATGATTGCTCCTCTATCCTTTTATTTAATTGACATGTTAATTTGACTAATTACAGTAATTTAATTTATAAATATTCTAAATAAAATTTATATAGTTGAAGTATTTATTTACTCACCCAAGCCTCGCGCTGCGACGTCTGTGGCAACAAGTATAGGTGCTTTACCCGACCTGAAATCTGTTGTCGAAATTCCATTATTATTGTGTAACAACTTTTAATAACTTATAATATTGCTTATAATCAATAATACAAGCCTCACCTTGCAATACCCAGTCACGTTCAAGCTGAGTTTTATCTCCATGAATGCAAACCGCAGGCCAACCGTCCCTTTTCATCTTTCTGGTAATTTCATCTACACGTCGCTTTGTTTCAATGAAAACAATTGTTTTATTTTCTTTCTCTGCCATAATTTCTTTCAATAAAGTACTCAATCTACAATATTAAATTATGCAATAATATAAATGTAATAAAATTGAAAATGTAATAATGAAATATTTAAAGGAACCAAAAAAGCGTACTTTGCTTCTTTTTCATAGTCCTGACATACGTCAATAATTTGTAAAATATTATGATTGGCTGATAGCTGTAAAGATCCAACGTTAATTTGAACATAATCCTTGAGGAAATCCTCTGCTAAATTTTTCACTTCTTTTGGCCACGTTGCAGACCACATAAGTGTTTGCCTGTCAGGTCTGATTTGCTCAATAATTTTCCTGATTTGTGGTTCGAAGCCCATGTCCAGCATTCGATCAGCTTCATCCAAAACTAAATACGTGCATCTTCTAAGATTTGTCCTTCCTGATTCAAGAAAGTCAAGCAATCGACCTGGTGTAGCAATCACAATTTCAACTCCAAGATCTAAATCACGAGCTTGCTGGTTTTTTGGCGCACCGCCATATAAGCATGTATTTCTAATCCCAGAGGTACGACCGAAATCATCTGCTACTTGTTGAATCTGCTGAGCAAGTTCTCTGGTGGGGGCGAGTACTAAAGCTATTGGACCATCTTTTCGCGAGATCTTTGGTTGGTTGTTAATGTGTACTGTCGCTGGCAGTATGTAAGACAAAGTCTTACCAGAACCAGTTGAAGCAATACCTACCATATCTCTACCACTTAAAGCTATCGGCCAACCTTGAGCTTGAATTGATGTTGGTTCTTTGAAACCTTGATGTCTGCCAATCAAAATAAATGAATGTTAAATTATGTATACATAAACGCGAAAAAATAAACTTTTTTGTCAACAAAGCATTAATTTAGTATATTCTGTAAGGAGTCTTGTACATCTAAGTTTCTTGTATTATGAAAAACAAATTTATATACAAAAATATAGATGACTCCTTTTAAGTTCTAAGATCTATACAACTATGCTTTACAATTACAAAATTACGTACCTAATTTCTTTAAGAACATATTCTGGAAATCCTGCTTCTTCAAAATTAAGTACAGGGTTCGGGATATTTCTACCGCGAAGCGTGATCTCCTTTTCACTTCTATACTGTTCAATAATACGCATGTCCCGATTTTGAACACTATGATGAGGACAGTAAAAGTCTTTTTTGAAAGGCTCTAAACGAGTGAGATCCCATCTTGGTTTTCTAAGATTTGCACCTGGCTGACTTCTTCCACTTCGACCTCCACCATTACCTCGATCACGGCCACTGCCACCACCGCCCCAACCTCTTCTATCCCGAGGTGATCTACTCCGAGATCTGCTTCGTGATCGGCGCCTTCTATCTCTATCCCTGCTACGACTTAAGTAAAAAATAATTTTCATTAAGTGAATTGAACAAGCCTTTTTATATGTTGCATAAACAAACGTGCATTCTCTGAGCGAAAATTTAAATAATGAAATAATTGTAATTATTTTGTAACTTGAAGTTGCAGTCTGTAAATAAATAAATACAAAAAATAAAAAATAAATACATTATAATTTTAGGTTGGATTGGTTAACTTTAATTAAATTTATTATTTAATTTACTCAAATTAGTAATCTAAGATTATGTTGATTATCTTTATAACAATCATTATTTGTATTGTGTGACTGATACTATTAATTAATTTGTAAAAATAGTATTTTTTTAATTATTTATTTAAATATACAGTTATGTATAAAATATATATTATTGAAATTAATGAAAAAATGCATACAAAACATATATTATATAAATTTGTATACAAATAATAATTTCCTATTTATTTATGAAAATTATTTAAAAAATAAAATATTTATATAATCTATAAGCAATTAAAGAATGTAAAAAATGACAATAAAGATTATTTTTAGGTCAAATACATAATTTCAGATCCTTTCTCTCTATAAAACATTTATCCAATAATTTTATAAAATTGTATATCTACATAAATTCTATAAACTGTAGTATTGTACTTTCTTCATAAAAAGTTGTGGAGCAAACAGTTTTTATCTCTAAAAAAAGTTATTAAGGTATTAAAATTAAATTTATTCCTCATTCTCTTCATTATGTTCAACAATCAAAAATCTATTTGTATAACCTAATCAAATAATAATTAATGCATTCCACAACATTGATATAGTAAAGATTCGTGTAATAATTCAGAAAACGCTTAAACAATAATCAGAGCAAAACTACAAGGTACAAATTAAGTGTGAGAAGAAATGTTAATTATTGTTGCACAAGCTGAATTAGAAATTTTCAACATTATGCTAACAATAGCGATGAACGCTAAGTAGAAAGCGGATCAATCCATTAATATAAGATTAATTAAGTAATGTTTTATTGTCTCCAAGTTGAGTGTGCTTCCTAAAAATTCAACTTTTTATAATCAAAAAACATATTACAGAAGTAACAATCAAGATGACAATAAAGTTATCACGCGAGATGGATACACACGTCAAAGCTTCCATGCACAATGCCGCCAAGGGCCTCTGATCGAAATCAAGCGTGGCTCGTATCTCGCGCAAGAAAATCACTCACCTCCGGTACCTTCCCATGCTGGCTCTGAATATTCGCGTTCGTCCCGAAGTCTAGTTTGAGTTACCGTCCACAACGTTTGAAAGACATACAAAAATGTTGCGTTAAAACAACGCAAAGGAATACAACGCAGACAGCCAAGCTTCTTTGCGTTTAACGTGTAACCCAAAATGATTCGAAGCGTAGGACAGTTACTTGGTCGATAAAGCAATTTGGAGTTTAGATTACGGATTGTTGTTGTAGATGGCGCTAGAGAGAAGAAAGAGGAACTGATTTGTTTGAAATTAAAAATCATTTGTTTAGTGATCAATGTTTGTTTTTTTACAGCACCTGAGCAAAAATAAAAAAATACGAAATAAACATAGTATTACAATAAATAAATGAAGTAAAAAAATCAGAATAAAAATAATTAAATGTGTAATTATTAGAAATGAAAGAAAATAAAATTATGCAACAAATTTAACTATTTTAAAAAAATCAACATGGTTTGTTTACTTTTAAATTGAAACTGAATTGTTTCTGATGCAAATGGAATGTGCAAGTATAAACAAATATATTTTTTCTTTTATATTAAAAAATATCCAGACAAACTTCGCGGATTTCATGTATATTAAGTAAATAAGTTTAAATTAAATATCCTGAATAACAATAGAAGAATGAATTACTTCATGTTTATTATAGTTAACAAATACAACAAAAACACTAACAATGTAAGAATAATTATTTATAAAAAAATCTCAACAATACTTAGTACGTGCATGATTTTCTACGCAGTTAGAACAATATTTTTGTCATTAAAAATAAACTAAACAAAAGAATCAACAGTATCAATAAACATGAACATTTTAATAATGTTCTTCTTAACCCAGAACAACATGGTTCATCTAATCTAACCTAAAATGCACGTCATTGTTGCAGTTTATCTTAAATATAGCATAGGTATCAACAATAACTAGTTTTCGAGCAGGTGTGATATAACGTGCAGTTAACAGCAATTTTCATCGATTCTCATCCTTTTTGTTATTTTGAACTTGAAAAGTGACATACTGAGTTGTCGACGTCACTTCATTATAATATGTACACGTGAATAATAAATAAAGAAAATCTAGTGTTCAAAGTTTAAATTACGTAAGACAAATGATAAGGGACCAAGTTAAAAAAGTATTAGAATAATTTTTTGGACAATTGTTATAGAATTGTTATACAACTGACGTCATTGCTCCATTTCATTGAATTTGGCTAAACATTCTTTAATCGGACATTGACGTTTTTCGAAAGGACGATTGATAACAACTGACAAAAAATAGCAAAAATAACCGTATCAAAATCAGTCACGTTTTATTCACGTTTAAAATTCTAATCAGAAAACATTGCACGAGTATGTTTCGATATGCAGGGTCACTTCATTGACCCCGAAAGTGAAGAAACCAAGATAAGTAAAGACGTAAGTATATTCATTTCACTGTTAATATAATCAGTGTGTATAATTAACGCGCGGAGAAACTTACTTTTAATGATCTATCTATTCGCCAAGTTTGACAAATTTAATTGCAGTCTTTTTTGCTCTTAAACAGTGCCTGTAATTTGTTACAAAATTTTTTAGTACGATATGGAAACACTAGGATCTGTGAGTTAATATTTTGTCAGTTTTTTCTGTTATATTTAATTATTTTGTAATTTTTCATAATTATATTTATGTAATATTTTATAATATAAAATATAAGTTGCATTTGTATGTAATCCATAAAATTAATTACTTTTGACATCAATTTTATTACACTCTCACAAACATATGTGTGTTTTCACTATTAAAATTGATATACAAGTTAGGGTGAAAGCAAAGAGAATAAAAGAATAAGAACTTGTACCAGTGAATGTCCATTCATTTAAATTGCATTGCACACTGTCCATCATTATTGCTCCAAGGCAGTGGTTATTTACTGGTACACGGTTATTTATTTGATATGTTTTCCATATTGATGAAATTAATGAAAATATATTAAACTTTGAGATTGTTATATGTATTTACCTATAATTTATATTACTAAAAACTTGTAACTGATATTTCTATTGAATTCCATGTAAGATAATTATTTAAATATCTATACAATTTTTCGTTTTTTTTTTCTGCAGTGGATCATTGTGGAAAATTTTATATAATAAAAATTAATAAAAACAGTGTAAATTGATTCTTCATCATTCGTTTTTGTAACCCAATTTTTTATTCATATTTCCCTTATTGTTACTTAATTAATTTAAATAATTTATCAAATGAATGTAAAACTATTTTACTTTATGAACATTTATGACGCATTTATTGTGTTTATTGTCAGACATTTATTAAACTTCCTTATTTGGGTTAGTGATGAGATGTTTATTAACATAAATTTCATAATTCAAATCATAAAGCATCATTTTTTTCTTTTTATATGTATATAAATTTGAGTTTTTATTTTTATTTTTACGAGGGTCAGAAAATGATAATCTAATTCAATTGTTTGTCAAGAAAATTTTGAATCCATATAAGTTTTAGATTAAAATTTTATATAATAGATAAACATAGCAAGTGATGCAATATTAATGGAAAATAAAACCAGCGAATTATTGTTAATTGAACATTATAAAAAAATTTAATCAAAATGCAATTGGCGATTTAATATTCCACTAGGTTAAAAATCTATTGACTCGATTACTATTTGACTGACCTGATGCAACATTAAAATGTCAACGTTAATTTGACTCAACATTTAATTAAAATTTATTAAGAAAATCCAATAAAAAAGATAGGCAACTATGGTACCACTGCATTAATCTCAAGTTCAAAGTCATTTGTTTACCAGCCGTATTACGATTGCATTAGCAGTGGATTAAAAAATACGAAAAATTTGAAAACAACGTTTTCTTGCATTCACATTTCACAAACAATATATTGCGTCAGTCGTACGCCTCCCGCAAACAGCAAAATTAAATGATATCCTTAAAAAGAAAATCAATTCATTATACATTATCAATTGTCGTTGAGTGGAAACTTATTATACTTTATTGGAATGATAATTTGTATGTGAGACTGCATTTGACCTTTTGTGAACGAAAATCTCTTTCTCGCATTCACGTGAGGAAACTCGTGCGAGATAAGTCGCATAATTAAAACGAGATAACTAGCGGAATTGTTATGCGTCCTCGTATTATGACTCAGTGGAAATGAACAGTAAAGATAAACAATTTTCAATCAACACAATTGTCCTATTGATTCTAGTATCCGGTGTTGAAATCCTTCCTGGCAGGCTCGTTTTCTGGCACTTTCTCGACCATCTTGTTTCAGCCATTGGACCTTGTCAAAACTAGGCTCCAAAATAAGGTCAATCATGTCGGGTGAGTAATTACACTCTGATAGCATGTTTGTCTATTTATCTTCTAAAGTTGACTTCTAAAATAGCATGTTTATTTTCAGGTTCAGACGTGGCATGACTGGGACGTTTGTTCACATTGTGCAGAAGGAAAATGTCCTGGGCCTCTGGAGAGGAATAACACCTGTAAGAAAAAAGAAAATAATTCATTAGAATTGAAAATTTGCTAAAAATTGTATTGCAAATGTTAAGTTATCAATTTATTTTCGTTATATTTAAGATGAAATATTGATCATGAGATAAAATATACAGCTATATTATCAATTATAATTAATTATAATTTTAATTGTATTAATAATAGAATACATCTTACAGTCAATTATCAGAGTAATTCCTGGAGTTGGCCTTTATTTTTCATCTTTACATTGGCTGAAACACGCATTGCAATGGGAAGAACCTCTTTCGCCGCTCAAAGCAGTCGTCTTGGGAGCTACAGCTCGATCAATGTCTGGTGCTCTTCTAATTCCAATAACTGTTGTAAAAACTCGATTCGAGGTGAATAACAATTATTAAAAAAGCAACAAATACTAATTACATTTTATTAATGAGGAATGTCTTACTGAAAATAATTTCCTTTGTTGTCAACTGATTGCGTACAATTTATGTTCATGTTTGTTAATATAAAACATTGTTATCTGAATTAAGTCGATAGCACCTAATAATAACAATTTGGTTTTCAGAGTGGAGTTTATAAATATACCAGCATGCGAGAAGCTTTGAGGCTGATATACAGGAACGAAGGTATTAAAGGTCTGTCAAGTGGTTTAGTTCCGACATTGCTAAGGGATGCTCCATTTAGTGGAATATATCTTCTATTCTACACTCAATTTAAAAACGTTGTTACTAAAGGTAATATAATGGTATATTATACATCGTAGGCATAAAATACAACTATTTTTGTGGTCATACAATGCTTTGTGGAACATTCTAAAAAAAGAAAAACAAAAAAAATTAAATTAAAGTATAACTTTTCTTTCGTTCAGAAGTAAAAGAATGCTTAACTTTTGAAGGAGTTAAGCTGCGTTTTTCTAGCATGTGTGATAAATATTATTGTACAATTCTAATCTTAGCTCACGTCCCAAAAGAATATACTCAAAAAATGAATATGTTTTAGAATTACCGCATTATCAACAATCACCATACACGCACTTCAGTTGTGGCGTTTTCGCTGGCATTTTTGCATCAATTATAACGCAGCCAGCAGATGTTGTTAAAACAAAGATGCAACTTTATCCGAATGAATTCAATAAAATGCACACATCAATTTTTTTGGTGTATACAAAATACGGGTTGCCTGGATATTTCAAAGGAATCGTTCCAAGAATGTTGAGGAGAACTTTGATGACTGCTATGGCATGGACTATGTATGAACATGTACGTTTCATTTAATTTTAATATAAAGCTATTAAAGTCGTTATCAGGATTGCAATAATTTTGAAGATTATATATCAACGCCCCAGACTAAGACTAGGCTATCTCAAATTTTGGCTGAAGACTTCTCAAAATTTTACATGTATTTTTAAATAGGAAATTTTGAAATGGCATAGTCCTCAACCAAAATTTGAGATAGCCTAGTCTTCGTCTGGAGCGTCGATATGTATTCATATTAATTTCAATATAAATAAACAATGTACACTTTTTACATTTATTAATAATTGTTAATTGATCTTCCAAACTAAAATTTATAAACAAATATTCTTCTAAGACCTCTTTAAGTTATAAAAATTTATGCAAATGCTTTCTTTAATCAAATTAATTGTAATCCTGATAAGTAATAATAATTTTGTGCATCGCAGAGTATTAAGTAAATAACTGAAAACTAGTAAATTAATTTATACAATGTTTTTATTCTACAGATTACAAAAACGATTGGCCTTAATTAAAAAACAACTGATGAAATAAACCAAGGGATTATGACAGTATTATGAAAGTAACATTGTACATTTGAAAAGATGAAAGTATTGAAAACCAAATATTTGTATATAAAAAATGTATTTATTGTATATAGCTATTTTTTTTTATCAAATTAAATAAATTTGATGCAAAAATGTGTTTATTTTATTGCTTCAAAGCGTTTTTCTTAATTAGTTTCAAAATGTTTCAAAGCAATAATTTTTTATTAATTGTTAACAAAAAGTAAGTAAACTTTCATTTCTACAAACTTTTTTAAATATAATACAAATCAGTTTTATTTGTCAATAAATACAGAATATTTTTGTATTTTTTTAAGAAAGCGCTTAATTTATCTCAAGGAAATAAAACTTGTTCAAAGAACAAACAAAATTAATTTTTATTTTTAAGTAAATGATACTTAAATTCAAAAACGTGAAAACGTAAAAATTGTTTAGGATCTCTCAAAGAAAAGACATGAAGATAGCTAAAGATTAATTTAATTTATTTCATTTTCTTAATGTAATAACAGTTTGGTAAATTATTACAATGCATATTTTTGAATTTATTTAACGTATTGAACACTTTTGCAATCAGGGTTTTAAAACAACATTTCATCGATGATCGATATAAGAAATAAAACATTGAAAATTACAGCGTTGATAAAGTTTTCCTGCTGATAATAAAAAAAAAAAAAAAAAAAAAAAAAAAAAAAAAAAATTATATAAATTAATAAATTTTAATTTTTCAAATTTCTATTTT
This sequence comes from Aradophagus sp. ZL-2020, assembly GCA_022817685.1. Lineage (NCBI taxonomy): Eukaryota > Metazoa > Arthropoda > Insecta > Hymenoptera > Scelionidae > Aradophagus > Aradophagus sp. ZL-2020. The sequence goes on along the minus strand of JABFOV010002815.1, from coordinate 172 downwards.
TCTTTATAAAGGTCTTTTATAAATTTTGTTTAAATGTGGTGTGTGGGTATAAAAAAAAAATAAAACAAGCGTGTAAATAGTGTAGGTGATATATCTATTGTATGAGTATTGTTCGAATGAGGAATGCGTGTGTGCTAACTGAGAGCGGAGTAGCTGACGCGGGATCACGCCG
>JABFOV010002814.1:0-18459 GCA_022817685.1 Aradophagus sp. ZL-2020 | reverse complement strand
AAATTGAAATCATGATCTTTAATCATATGATTCAATATTTCTGAAAATTCTTTATTTTTATATTTACAAAATAAACATTTAATGGTGATACCATCATCATTCCAGTCAGACCATCCACTTTCTTCTTCATCTTCAACATTAAACATAATGTCTTCTTCTTCTTCTTCTTCCACTTCAATTGATTGAGTAGACTATAAGTTAAACTTAAATTAATTAAAATTATGCTGTTTTATATACATATATTTTGTTACTGTTTGATACATTTACTTACTTCTTTTTGTTTTGAAAAGCGGCCAGAGTCTAAATAATTGACCATATAAAATTTGTCGTAATGTTTATTAGATGGATTGACACGTTTGTGCAATTTTTTTCGCATATGTTCTTTTAAAACTACTCTATTTTTAAAACTTTTTTCACAGTAGATACATATTAATCTAAAAATAAGTACAAATTTAGTACATACAAACACACTACTAATATATATTTCAGTCATTGATCAATGTAATATATATTTCATCATTGCCATTATACTTGGTTAATTTACTCACTTGGTTAATTTTTCTTCAATTTTATCCAAATATTCATCAATGAAAACTAGATTTTCAGGTTTACCTAATTGAATGTTGTGTTCAAATGACAAATGTTTCAAATACATATTTCTTGAACCTGAAATTTCTGTTTTGCAAAACATACAACCACGTTTAAAATTTACATCTTTCCGTTCCTGAGCTTGCACTGAAAGTACCCATTCCTAAAAAGAAACATAGTTTTATGAATGTATTTAATAAAAAATATCATCAATTGCATATTTTAATAAGTATAATAATAACACTCACTAATTTAGCTTGAAGCAGTTCTTTTCTTAATGATTTGTCTTCTGATATACAATCAGACAATAAAAAATATGGTTCGTCATTTGATTTTTTACCATCAGGTGTACAGTTCATTAACATTGTGGTGCAATAAGTGGTAAATGGTTTATCTCGAAATGTTATTCGCCAATAATTTATATAACTAAAGATAACATACAAGAAATTAAAATATAGTGAAATTATATAAGAAATGATTAATCTCTTAATAATTGTCATAATTAATGATTACCTTTTAAGACTAGCAATTTTCCAAACATCTCCTATAACAAGTCGATGAATTGTAAACAAATGAGTTAAAAATTGTTGTTCGTTGTCTGGAAGAATAAACTTCTCTTGGCATAATAAACACTCAACATCTTTAGGATCATCATCCAAGTCAGTGAACTGAGATTTAAGAGTTTTTCTATGATCTAAGTTTTTATTTAATTGCGATTTCTTAGCGTGATTACCTATAAAATAAATAAATAATTTTTATATGAATTGAGCTATTTTTTTAAGTAATAAAAAATTATACAAATTCTACAGAGCATTGATAAAAATAAATATGTTTCTAGAATTCAAAAATGTAATTATATTTCCCCTTTAGTATATTTTGTTTTTATATTATTTGTTTGCAGATAATTTAATATAATGTTAGCCTACCATTCATTGTGTATCAAATTGAAAAATTCTAAAATAGAACTAAGCAGGTTTGAAATAAGTATTATTGTAATTTTTTAGATTTATGGTTATGTTATTAATTTCAGTGGACCTAAAAAGTTTGGCTCCTCTACCGGAATCGCGTAACTTGGAAACAACCTTTTCCTTTTCTGTTGCTAACTTCAGCAAGTTACTATTGGCGTAATATTTCATCATTTTAATAATAGAATATAAAATGTTAATTCTGTTTAATAACTAAGAATAAATTAATTACTGCGATCTGTATAAGAGATACAGAATAATTCTTTTTCTTTATTCGTAAAAAATGTCACTATTTATGTTAGTGTCAAAAAAGTCACTGCTTTTATTGTTCGAATAGTGACAAAGTTCAGAACAGTTCTGCAATTGTGTGGTAGCAGTCTACTCGTGTAAACAAGGTTGGTGGCAGATATACATATATGCAATTGCACATTGAATTATATTGCATATTTTGTTGATTTGTGATTTATATATTAACAAAGGAACTACCTTGCACAGGACAAAGGACAATTGGATTTTTATATGTTTATAAATCAGCCAAGCCTACTGTAATATGCTTGGAATAATAGTGTCTAGTCGGTTGGTAAGATCTTTTTAAAATTTTCTAGAAACTGTCGGCGTGCTTTATTTCGGCCAATGAATATAAATGTTATTTCAGCTAAGCAAATTATTGATAAAGTGTATACAAAAATACGCATGCAATCATTATTTTATTGAAAAGTAATAGTTGTTTGTATAAACAATTTTAAACTTGCAAAACTTGATTTTTCAGGTGCAAACTGACTTTCAACAAATAGGAGAAAATCAATTTTTATTCACAGTGCCAGATGCAGATAATATTAATCATATTGTAGTATTTTTAACGGGAACAACTTTTTTCCCTGAAGGATTAGGTGGAGCAGGTAAATTTTGGTTTCTGTTTCTCTGTTTCATGTACTTGTCTTCAGACAATGTATTTTCATCTAAAGTAAGGAAAACAATGTATTCTGCACCAATCAAATGACTCTCAATTTTATTTACGTGGTTAATACAGTAGCTTGAGTTCCAAGTGTATGGAAAAATACAATGTTCATATTAATAATTAATTTATTTATTGATACGTAAATATTTATTTCATTATAAACTAAAATTGATGGTTAATAGTATTGTTAACATAATATTAACAAGTGTGCCAATCATAGAAATGATTTTATTAATCATAAGAAAGACTAATTTTGGCATTAAAATTTCAGTTTACTTCAGCTGGCCTGATCCAGTATCACCGCCAAACTGGCAATTCCTGGGATTCATTTCTAACACAAAACCGTCTGCAATTTTTAAAATATCCAATTTAAAGAAAAATAATGAATTTGAGAATAGTAATTTGGGGATCTTCGGTGCGCCAAAGATATCGCATGTAGCACAAATTGGCATTTCAGTGGAACCATTATCGATTATTGAACAGCAAGCTGTAATAGCAAATGCAGCGTCACAAAACAAAGAGACTACCACCTTTGTAGAATTTGCACAAAAAATGTTGGTCAACTTTTTGAACTTTGTGTCGAGTTTTACAGTGACCCAACAACAAATGCTGCCGAATCCTACAGAAAATTTTGTTCCGCTTTCCGCTGTACAAAACTGGTATCAAACCTTTGAGAGGCGTTTTCAACAAAATCCACAATTTTGGAGATACTCATGATTTTTCTAACTTTAAGTGAGCGTTTGTGTCATTGCTCTTTTTACAACATTAAAATTAATTCATTTCAGTATAAATTACACCGATAATGATGTAATGCATTTTAAAGTCACGATTCCTCTATTTTTTTTACAGTTGTAATTATCTTTTGTTACGAAAGTGCGACAATGTCACATTTTGAATCAATGACCGCAGGAGCGAATGTTACACAAATAAATTGACTGTACACATGCATAGTTAAACTGTACTTTTTATTTCCTCTAATTATTTCAAATTCTATTTTATCATTTATGTTTAACTTTATGTTTACTAAATTATTTTTCTACTTTTTACAATTTTATTTTAGATTTTCATTTGTGTGCTTAGCTAGACGATTCAGCAGTGAGAAATCGTCTTCATTATTCTCACTATTGGTACATCTACTTTTAATATTTTATGCACCATTTCATATTTCTTGAAAGTGTGTCACATCATGTAATTAACAAATTGATTAATGATTTGGCTCAGCTACATCGCTTTTGGATCAATTTAACAAAATTCACACTCTTTTTCTCTTAAAAACGCAAAGAGGAAATGTTTATGTATGGTCTTAAATTCAAATTATAGTTGCATACAAAATGAGTACCGAACAAGAAGCAATTCATTCAGATTTCAACATCTGAATTATGTTTTTCTATTAAAACCATTTAACTGTGCAGAAATTAATATAATTTAATAGATATTTAAAATAATAGTAAAACCATTTAATTTTATTAAAGTTATGAATTAAAGCTTTAAAACTCCATTCAAGTTACATGAAATAACATGAGTTGATTCAAATGTATTTTAAAAGTTGAAGAAAATAAGTTGAATAAAATTGAAAGGCCTTGAACAGATTCCATGGAATTCAATAGCATACTTTGGAAAGTCATAGAAATTCATTAAATTTATTTCATTTTATCATGTTGAATGGTTTTCGTAGAAAAAATAAAACGCCCAGATATTAAAATCTGAATGGATTTTTCTTCGTTGGATGATTAACTTCACCTGAATTTTTCTAATATAAAGCAATGGGGGAGCGACGGACAATGCAGGAATTAGAGTGAACGTATTCTCATTTGATTTAAAATATTTTGATACGTCTAGTTGAGTGCCCGCATTATCGACATCTATATAAAAGTTTATTATTTTAATCATCTTTTGTTTTCTTTTTGATTGTTCAGAACTTCAATTATTTCACAGTGTAATAATTAATTGTTTAAGTATTTGTGAAAAAAGTTAAGAGAAAAGTATTTTTCTTTCGTTTATAAATTAAGGACGTAATATCTGTGATTAGTTTTTATAAATAAATTTTGATACTTTAAAAAGCAAAATAATTTTAACGTAATATATTTTTATACTTTTTCATTTAGCAATTACTTGGTTCAATGATCGGTGAGTCATATAAAAAAAAAAAAAAAAAAAAAAAATTCGTGATGAACGTTGGTTTACAAAGGGGGGAAAAAGGGAAAAAAGTTGAGGAAGATAATTCGAAAAACAGCGGATGTTGCGCGCGTGTGCGCGGCCTTAGCGGCCGAGCGTAGACGAGCGGAGTCGATCGGAGTCGAGCGGAGTGAATCGAGTCGCAGTTGGGTGGTCAGTTACAGTCTGCGGTCGTTCAAGTGTCGCGCCGTGTTTTCGCGTATGGATTGCGAAGGAGCGTGGGACTGCGCGGAGTTTGGTGCTGTGCTCGCGTAGAGGAGAGAAGCGCCCGTCGACGGAGCGTCGTTGTCGCGGCCGCGCGTCGAGCATCGCGCGAACCACCAGAGGACAGTGGACGGAAGGCCGACGCCGCGGCGCCCGAGGCCAGCCGACGTCGGCGATGAAACGCCACGGCGCCGTTCCGTCGCAACCGATCGCCAGCAGCAGCGGAAAGTCGCGACAACGTTTCTCGTGAAATCGCCTCCGCTCGCCTCGCCTCGCCGCCCCCTCCCGCCGCCGCCGCCGTCGCCGCCGCCAAGCGCCAGCCCCTCCCACCCCCCAGGGCCCCGCGTCCCACTGCCCCATTGTTGTTTCGCGTTTCGCCGTTTTTCGCAGTTGTTGCTCCTGGTGAACTTGACGAACTTTTCGTAACCCCCCTCCCCCCCGCCCCCTTTCTACCCCCTTTCCTTTAGTAATCCTTCTTCCCGCTGCTCGTCGCACGGGCTGATAATAAGGCAGACGGCGCGCGCCACCACGGCCAACCTGCGGGATTAACCAACCAGCGGACTGTTAACAGCCACCGTGATGTAAGTTTGCGTTTGTCCATTTGTTTGTTGTTGTTGGCATTGACTTATTGGAAATCGCGTTGATTCGTACGGCTCGAACGAGGCTAGAATTTCGTGGCAAGCAGTCCTCGTGCGTAGCCGCACGTAGCGCCGTGCGAAAACTGCTGGCGTTGCACGTTGATCATGATGGCTTTACACGACCTCGTGTTTACACGTTCCTACCTCGCACATTTGCTCACTTCACGTTCCCTTGCTTGACAGTACGGATTTCGTTTCTCGCTTCTCACGGAGCACGCATCGAAAGCTTATACCGTTTTTTGTGATTGGTTCCAATTTCAATTAGTTTTGTTTAGACAAGATATTATTTATTATTCATACAATATTTTTCCATATTTATAAAACATTGCTTCGAGATTATTTAATGTTTACCTGCAAAACGAGAGACAGTATATTTTGCATTAAAAATATTGAAAATGGAAATCTTTTACCAAGTGCAAAGTTTGCAACTTGAGCCTGAGGTGAAGGTTGTAGTCAAACGTGCAAAAGGTTTTTTTTTATTCTGACATCTTCAATACAGATATTTTTTTGTCTCAAGTGCAAAAATGTTACTTTTTTGTTGACTATTTTTTCTAGCTTGGATGGCTAAAGCTCTGTTTAGTTCATTTTTTTTCATGAATGTTGCTATTTTTGTAAATAAAATAATTTTTTGTTACTTGTTTTATTGGTAGAATTATTTCTTATCGCTTTCTTACTATTTGTTGATAGAGCAAGCGTAAAATAAAAATTAATGAACGCATATTGATTAGAACCATCATTTATATCAAACTGAAAACAAACAATTGTCAGTGGATTGCTTTTTGGTGACGATAAACAAAATCGCTCGCTAATGTGTTTCTTTTTTTTTTTTTTTTGTCTTCTCTTAACTCTGTTCGACAATCGTCCTTTTTTTGTGCCTCTACGATAACACGCGAATTAATATAAAAGTGAAAACACTGTTTTGCAGCTCCAACGATGAAATTACAACAAAGTATTGCATGAAACGGCCACCACGACAATCGTACGGTCGTCTCTTTTTTTAGAAAGTTACGCTACTTTTGTTTTTAAAATTAGCCGCCTTTATTTATTTTCCACTTCTTTTCTTTTATTTAATGCCGTTGCTCTTGTTCTCCCGTTTTGTATTTTTCTTCTTTTTTCAGGTATAAAAAATTTTATTGTTGTGGACTGTGCTTCAATTTTTTTATTTTTGCTTATTTTTCAAGTTTATACTTGAAAAGAAAAAATTTTTTTCCATAGGGAATGTGTTTAAGATAATAATTTAGAATTTAAACTCAATGTTTATTATTAAGAAGTAGATAATTATTTCCGTTGTCTCTGTTTTATGCAACGCCTTCAATTAATTTCTATGGTGTAGTATTGACTCGTTTTATTTTTGTTATTTATTTAAAAAAAAAATCATAAATCATACAATTTTGTCTCATAAATACAGTTTTATAAAGTATAAGTCAATAAGCAGATATGTCGAAATAGTGTACAATATTATGTTTCACTAGCGTATTTCAATACTATTTTCAAAGCAAATCACTTTCAGCAAGACATTATGTAATTGGCATCGCGAATATTTACTTCCAGTTGCAGTCGCGTGCTTTTTGAATAAGTAGATTTCAAAAAGAAGAAACGACAACGCTAACTGGCGCCTTCTTTCTGTTAACTCGGCTGAAAAAAAATCTGCCAAACATTGGAGCGTGCCTGTAACACTGAACATCAGCTGTTCAGGTAGTTTTCATTGTTGACACAAGGCTTGGTGAAACGTTGTAGGTCAAACTAGTTGAGCAGCGCAGCACTTTATATGTTGGTAAAATTCTTTCCTCGACCACATAACAGATGCAATTATTTACTTATAAAAAGTTAACTTTCAATAATCAGTTCCTTGGATTATTCAGTGGAGCTGAATTTACATTTTAATTAAAATATTACATGCATACAGTATTTGTCTTTTTTTCTCTTCAAATAAATTGCATTTTGTTTCAAAAATATTAAATATTCAATTTACTATCTTTTAGAATAAAAATTGTATTCCATTTAATTAATTATTTGAACGTTCTTATTGAATTCCTTATTTCCAGTCATTTTCCCCATTGTTGTAAATAAACAATCTCATTCAAAGATATAAAATAATGGTATAATGTAGATAAAATTTAAACAATTATTTCCACGCTATCAGAAATAACTAAGTAGGTTTACCAATAAAATCAATTCATTCAATTCTTATTGAAATTGGGGACCAAATTTTTTGACATGTCTCTTTCACAATGATATACTATTTTAATAACGAATAGATAAAATAAATCAAGCAATTAGTATTAATATTTACCACTAATTTTTACAGTAACAAAGTGAGATCCACTATCACCTAAACAAAGTTGCACTTATCCACAAAAGTAGGCAGTATTGATTTGTATAGAATTTTCCAAAATTTCCCAAAAATTAAAGAAAATTTATCAGTCATTTGAGGTTTTTTTATCTTTGCAGTATATTTTCTGTAAATATCCAAAGCTTTGAACCCAATTCTTCATGTATCGAAAATATTTATTCCTCTTTTTTATGACAAATTTAACAGCGTGGAATGTTTTCTTTTTCTCTTTCGTTGTCATGTTTTCTCTTATTATCATTTGCACAAAATTTATGGATATGTGTGAAATGTAGAAAAATGTAGTTACAATTCAGTGATAAATGTATTTTAAATTAATTTTGGGCTAAATTTGATACAAGCGTTGTATTTGTCAAACTTGAATTCACAAACAAATAATATTACTGACAAGATGTCAATTTTATAAGATTGAAGAATAGAATTTTCATTACTTTACTTTCCTCTGTTACTAATATTTTTTATTGCAACCTCTAGCTTTAAATAGTTTAGGTATAATCAAAATTGTGAATGAAAAATTAAATTTCTTTCAGTTTATCAGTAAACGAAAATTAAATATGATGCCGATTATTACAATATATTTTTGGTTAAGTAGTTTTGTCAAAATGAGTCTTCTAATATACCATGGTGTACAATCGTGATTAATAGTTGCTTAAATGATGATATACTAATAGTGAAAGAAAAGTACAGTGTTAATATTTGCATAATTATTTTGCAGCAAGTGTCAGGATAATGGAGAGTTCGGAGGAGCCAACGAGTTTGCAGTCGATATGCCATCTCCAGGCGTCAGAGTTGTTCCCAAAACCGACCAACTTTGAGTGTGACGACTCGACTGTGAGCATTCCGTTTGTGCCGCTGAATGGCGAGTCGGTGGTTGCGCTCGGCCGCACCTCTGATGGAGTCCTCGCCCTGTCCAATTACCGACTGTACTTACAGCTCAGTCAGGCCTGCTACAACATACCCCTGGGCCTGATCGAGCAGCTCGAAGTCAAGGAGATATTCTTTCTACACATCGGCTGCAAGGATGGCCGCTCGTTGAGGTATACGTCCATTCAATTCAATTCATTAACAGTCGGGTAGCAAGAAAAGTTCACGACCAGTTCATCAATTTTTCTTGTCAGAAGATTTGTGGGAAAACTGGAAAAAGAATTTGTAGCATAAAATTGAAAATATTTTAGCAAAGAACAATTGTATTTGCAGTTTCTTTCTGGGCAAACTGTTTTAGCGCTCACCCAATATTGAGAGTGAGAATCAATCTCTTGAAAAAGGTAGAAATCAAGTAGTCACAACGAAATTATAAGAAAATTTTATCTTATATCAACGTGTAGAACAATTGTTTCATATTTTCTTAACTTTGTGGAAATTTAAAGACGTTCCTAAACATTTTGTGATTGTACCAACAAAAATCTTGGATCATGTCCATGAAAACCTTCGCTTTTGTGCACAATTTCAATAAAACAGTTCACGTAAATTACATTCAGTTGGTTTTCTTTTCAATCAAAAGTGAAAAATTTTATTTACTGAAACATGAATATATTTAATCTTGTTCTTACAAAAAAAATTAAATAAAAAAATACCATTTTTTTGTTTCAAAAAATGAATTTGATTTCATTTTCGTTTAGTAATACACATTTGAAACTTCAAATCCATGAAAAATTAATATAAACTTATGTTGTATGTACTAAAATAGTTGTACTAGTTACTACCAATATCCCTTTTTATATAATAATAACGTTAAATAACTTCATTCATTTTAAATTTAAAATATATTAAAACTGTATTGAAAATGTAAATGGCGATTTAAATCAATGATTTTAATTTAATAATTTAATTCATGTTAATCCTAAATATAATCATACTTTCCCTTTCTACAACACCTAAGGATAATTGGAGGTTTTTTTTCCGCATATTACAAAGGAAAAAGTATTGGGCGAAAACTTTTGAAAAGTTTACTTGGATAATCAATAAATGAAGTTAAAACTGTTTATAGAATAATGTCGAGGATACCTACAAGTATTGCTTCTTTAAGTTGATATGTTTCATTACGTTACAAATATTTTCACTAAAATGAATTTAAAACTGAAAAATCTTAACCATTAAATATGATACAAAAAACAAAAACAAAAAAATTGTATTATAAATTATACAAGAATTTGGATACATTTTATGATTCAAAATACTTTCATATAATATAACGCTATCTTTTTCTTTTTTTTACAGCTGTGCATTCGACACAAACGAACATTGTTTGGAATGGTACAAGAGACTTCACAAAGTAACTTATCCCCGCAAGAACATTGAGGATATGTTTGCATTTGCATATTATGCATGGTCCGTTGAAGAAGGAAAAGACTACCCCAGACTTGGAAAAGATAACACAAATTATTTGCAAACATTTAATTCTGAGGTATAACTTTTTTCATGGTAATTTAACAAATTTCGCAACTGCTAGTTATGAATAAATTTATCATTCCACCACGGCTGCACGTTGTGAAAAGTTTAATATTTAACTATGGACAATAATAATGGTATCTTTTATTCATTGGGTTTAAATTTTTTTTTTCAAACAGGTCGAAAGACTCAAATTCAACTTGAATGGAACATGGCGCATTAGTCAAATAAATAAGGACTATCAAATGTGTCCATCGTATCCCCCTCAATTGCTCGTCCCTGCATGCATTTCTGACAAGATTCTGGAATCAGTGGCGAAATTTCGAAGTTCGCGACGAATTCCAGCAGTTGTGTGGAGGTACGAAATGAAGGAAGGAAATTGTTAAATGAATTTGCTTGCATAATCAATTTTTTTTCAATATTCGTTTCACACCAATTTCATTGACATGAAATTGAAACAAATAACAGTGTAATGCAATTATTAAAGAAGCAGGTGATAACTGCAAACTTTGTTTTAGACACGCAAATGGCGCAGTAATAGCACGTAGCAGTCAGCCAGAAGTGGGATGGCTGGGCTGGCGAAGTTCTGAGGACGAAGACCTTCTGAAAGCGTTATCAGAAGCATGTTCCTATGACGGGGGAGACTCAAATGTTATTGACGCTCCTTCCAATTGCTCGGACGCAGGGGATGAACCCATTGTGTCAAACGTTACCAAAGTACGATATATATTTGTGTAATTGCAAACATCATTAGCATAAGAAAAAATTACAAAAAAAATATATATATAAAGTTACAATTATAATGATAAATTAATAAATAATATCTGTCATTATATAGCAAAAAGTTTTAAGAATTCTACACAAATTTCATATCTCTTACAGGACTCTGATTATGTACTCTATATTAATTATAACATTGTGCTTATCTTTAACAATTATGTATCATAAAAATAGTATTTTATTTTTGTTTACAGAAAGTACTTATCGTTGATGCGAGATCTTACACGACCGCGATAGCTAATCGAGCGCGAGGTGGCGGATGCGAATGCCCCGAGTATTACCCCAGCTGTGACATACAATTTATGAATCTTCCAAACATTCATTCGATACGAAAAAGTTTCCACGCAGTTCGTCAAATTTGTGCTACTTCATCTGATCATCCAAAGTATATATTAAAAATAAAAGCGTACAAGATGAAAGAGTGAACAATGTTGTATTTGTTAAATTATCATAAATGTGTTTACTGTATTTAGTTACGATTAGTAACTCTCAGCTACCACACAGAGTTATAACTCGAGTGACAAAGACATTAAAGTAATTTTCTTTTTTTTTCTTTTTTTTGGAAAACAAAGACTTTTAAAATAAGTGTGGTAACTGAGGGTTAAGAGTCCTTCTATTGAAAAATCATTCAGAAATCAGTGATTCAATAACAAGCGTTATTTTTTATAAAACAGTTGGTGGAGTTTGCTGGAAGGAACTCGGTGGTTGCAGCACATGTCTGGACTTCTTAGGGCAGCTGTGACAGTGGCGTCAGCGATAGAACGAGATGGGAGGCCAGTATTAGTACATTGCAGTGATGGATGGGACAGAACGCCACAAATTGTGGCCTTAGCCCAAATTTTGCTTGATCCTTATTATCGAACAATGGAGGTTATTACTTTTTATTTATTTATCCGTCATACAATTAATAATTTTTTAAAGGAATAAAAAAATCGCTTATTAGTCTTGAGATTTATGGGAAATTATTTTTTCTTAATTACAAAAAATATTTAAAAAATGTTCTTCGTAACAATATATAAATGAACGATGAAAATAAGTTAATGATTCTACTTTTGTATTTTTTTAGGGCTTTCAAATACTTTGTGAGCGAGAATGGTTGGATTTTGGGCACAAATTTGCCGACAGATGTGGCCAAACAGTGGGATACGAAGACTTTAATGAACGATGCCCTGTATTTTTGCAATGGCTTGACTGTGTCCACCAACTTACCGAACAGTTTAAATGTGGTTTTCAAATGTCGTCTGCTTATCTTGTAAGTATAAATGAACAAAAAATAGTACAATCAATTCACTTGTACTAAAATATAAGACACAAAAATATTGACTGGCAATGTGTAACACAGGTTAAATTAGCGCAACACACTTATTCGCAACTATTTGGTACGTTTCTTTGTAACACGAGGCAAGAAAGGCAGCAATTGAGGATACGAGAGAGGACCTTCTCAGTTTGGCGTTTTCTTAATTCCACTTCGTTTGTTAATCATCTTTATTCTCCATCAAAAAATCTGGTATAAAAATTTATAGTTTAAAAAACCAATACTTCCAATTTACTTCAAATATAACAACGATTTAAGTATTTTTCAAATAATTAAACAAGAAAATACAAAATCTGAGTAGAACGAGGCTCAGACAGATTATTAGAAATTTATTTTCTTCCAAACAAGATAAAATAATCGTCAGCTCAAGTGTATACGTTGAACCAATTATTATATAAGTCTGAGATCAATACAACATTGAGAAGTGTGCACTGATCAATGTTCTTCGTAACAGTACTCTCTTAGATTTGTACATAATATAATAGTCATTTTAAATTTGATTATTGTTGTATCGATAAACTTATTATTGAATTAAATTTAAATGACAAAAAATCCCAACGTAGGCAAGATGAAGCATTGCCATTACTCTAATCCAGATATGTGATATAACTTGATAAAAAAACAAATGAAAAACAACATATCGATTTAATTTTAAACTTTTTAAAAACGGATAATATTAAAAGACTTGATGAGATAATCTTTATCGCAACACTACATAAATTATATTTAAAATAAATACGTTGTAATATTTTACTGTGAATTCGTTATTTGGAATTAACAAAGTTTAATTGAATAAAACACCATTGAGCCACAGTCAACGTGGCCACATAACCACAAATAATCATGATCAAATTGTTTTTCAGGTATTGTGGCCCAGTTGCAATGTACGTGACCTTAAATTTTGGTCTGAAGTGTATTTAGGCTCAATGGAAATGTCATTTGGTACAAGCGACACGAAGCAACGAGTTACAATAATCGATATTGAGGGTGGAGACAGTGAGGAGCTCCAAAGTCAAATGACAAAGACACGCTCGTACGGCGATCTTATTCGTGCCCAAGATCACGTTTCTATTGTGCATCGTCGTCTCAGCGATCCTAGTATATCAATAGAGAAGTTAGCAATCATATTTTTTTATGTATAGTAAAAAATAAATAATGATACAGTTTTCACTATTTCCAATTACTATTTCCAATTATTATTTTTATACTTTTGAAGTTAATTTTTTACTTAGCACTAATTTATTATTTATCAACTCGTTAATCTTTTTTGTAGAAAATTCGACACTTTAAATTTAGAGAATATTGATAACGAAGTAAACGAAACAGAAAACGTCGCGGGCGATGACAAGGAAGAGGAATTTACCTTGCAGAAAAATTCCAAATTTAACTTAATCAATGGCAAACAGGAGTCAAACGATTCAACTGTTAATCCATCGGTTGACAGTTCCACTGATACACTGATACCGAATGGTGATTTAATTGTAAATAGTCCAGTAGATAAAAAGTAAGTTTTCTTAAAATAACCTTATTTGAATTATAATCAGTAGACAATGGAATATACGAAGAAAAAGTAATTCATTTAATAAGAATATATGAAAATAAAAATAAATAAATAAATAAATAAAAAATATATATACAGTTAATGCTTATTATTCATTAACAACTTTTCAACTTGTTAAGAAAAATTAAATTTTCTTATACATTTGTTGATTTATTATACAATATAGAAAACCGTGATGGATATAATCCACAATGTAATTGTTATTTAGATAATTCCTTTAGATAACTTGTTGATATAAGCAATTTCATTAATAACATGTCTTTTCTTTTGACAGATTGATTAATTTGAATCTCCAAAATGTTTATGTATCAAATTTGATTAGAATTTCCAGATTAGACATTGAATTAACTTTGGACACAGAAACACCAAATTTCAGTAGTGGAAAAAATTTGTGCAATTGCAATCGAAACCACGCAGAAGGCAGTGAAACGAGCGACACTAGCGTTCCCTTGATGTCTCATACCCCGAGCAGTATTCCATCACCAATTCACCAAGAAATTATGATCGATAATCCAGACAGACTAGATGATGTCGATGGCCTTCCTGTCATTCACTGTGATGTTCAGATGCGATTGCAACAGATTATTGTCGAACAAAAGGTGATTATGTTAAATAAACGTTTACTGAAATTTGATATTAAGCTATTGATCAGAAGCTTTATTTAATAGAAACAAAAACATTTTTTACACTAATTTTAATATGAATAAACGTTTATTCGTTGAATATTAATATGTAGTTAATGAATCATCAAAAATGTTAGATCAAATAAAATTATAATTTTGTTTTCTTTTATGTGAACATAGCTCAAAGAAGAGGCGTTACGGAAAGAGTTACACACTACAAGACTTGCACTAGTTAAACAGGTCTGCAACCATAATGCAGACACAGATCGTATTGACGATATTGTAAGTAACACTTGTCATTTTTGCTAGTCACTTTATCTTGTTACATGATGTAATATAGTACGTTATGCTCTATATTATTTTTTAAGTGTAATGACATTATAATAAGGTATTCAGATTAAATTGTTACTTTGGCATTTTCATTAATCAACAAAATGTAATGTATCATTAATTAATCATGTAATCGTTTGTAAACAACCATAATTTTTACAGTGATGAAAATGTGATATAATTGAAACATCACTTACATAACTCATGAGATATACTGTTACTGTTTGCTACAAAAAAGGCTGTTAACTTGTATCAATTTTTCACTCGGTTATTCATTTATTTCAGGGGTCATTGCCAGATTCTGTTGGAAGTACTGGGGATCATGGAGAATCTTTACCATCAGACATGTCTTGGGAAGCTGTTGAGGAATTGGGTCCAGCTCCAACATTGTGGGTACCTGATCATGCTGTAAATCGATGCATGGGATGTGATACTGAATTTTGGCTTGGAAGGCGCAAACATCATTGCAGGTAAACAAATTATTATTGTTCTACAGATTCTCAATCGTGTTTCATAACTGTGATAAATTTGTTAAAACAAAAATATTTTAGTTACAGTATAATTTTTTTTATATAAAATAAAGACAGTGAAGTAAATATAAGTTAATCAAACTAAAACATTAATCACTAGCTGAAAGCTACAATGCCTTTTGTTTTTATGATTTTCTTTTGTTAAGCGATTAAGCCTGATCATAAATAGTGGTGATAGGAGGAGGAACTTGTGCTCACATTACCAATTGATCGCAGACTATTGTTTAAGGCAAATGAACATGCACCCATGGCGGAATTTATGATTGAATATTCATCAATAAGTTCTCAGAATGTATTTTTGACATTTTAATTAACCTTCAGCCTACAATAATTTTACTAACAATGA
Organism: Aradophagus sp. ZL-2020; assembly: GCA_022817685.1. NCBI lineage: Eukaryota > Metazoa > Arthropoda > Insecta > Hymenoptera > Scelionidae > Aradophagus > Aradophagus sp. ZL-2020. The sequence goes on along the minus strand of JABFOV010002814.1, from coordinate 2,708 downwards.
CTCTTTTGCAACAAGTAACTTCACAATCACAATATATTGGTTAAGCGTCAAATAAGCCACATAACGTAGCTGCAGAACTAATTTTATGCTTCTAACCAAACTTTGCTTAACTAAATTCTTTTCAATCAATTGTTTAATAAAGTAGCCCACTGGATTTTAAATAATCAAACTGAAGTTAAATAATATGATCCTCTATGAAAAATTTTCATTCAATTTCATTCATTAATTTATAAATAAATTTACACGTTTGAATTAATAATCTTCAATAATAACTAAAATGTCCTAGTTTACGAGCAAAATCCCTTTCGTTTGTCTAGGGTATTGAATTAAAAGTAAGACTAGAAAAACCAGATTTGAAACAATTTAAAATCATTGCAGCTAAACGAACAATTATTATCTTAACTGTAACTTTTAATAATATATGTCACTAACTATGTTTTCATATCTTGAAATGTGTGACGATTTTATGATATGTTGTATTTACATGATGTAAAATTATGTTTTGAAGGTAAACAAAAATTAATTATAATAATGATAGTTTACAAAAAATGCATAACAATTTATTCGCTTTACAGATGTTGCGGCAAAATTTTCTGCGCGGATTGCTCCGAAAATTCAACACCATTGCCGAGCGAGCAACTGTACAACCCGGTGCGCGTGTGCAGCGATTGTTTCTCGCGTCTGCATCATCACAACAATTTCTGCCAGTGCGGATCGCGTCAGCAAAGAAAGATCTCGGAGACCGACAATTTGGAAATATCGCCGAACGTGGAGGCAGAGATCCCGACAGTTCCGACGACAAGTACGTGCCAAAGGCCAGTGATAACCGACAGTTGCGAGACTGCGGTAACGGTCCATCAGGTCAAATCCCAACCAGTAAGCCTCGAGCTGAACAAAGTCAACTGAGCGGCCAAGCACTCCCACTTGCCTTTTAAAACTTGATGAATTACGTCAATGCAAAGACAGACAAAGTATTCCCGATAGCTTTGATTAAAATCGGTTTATATGTACACCTTACACTTAAACATACAGCATATAAAATATATATGAATATATACATACATGCAAATATATACATAGGTGTGTATGTATAATATGAGTGATTTATGAATACAGAATAGACTCTTGGAGATTTAATATTTATTACTTAGATATATACATATATATAATTTACATTGAAAATGATCGAGTGAGTGTACAGTATTTGTTCCCCTTGTTTCCCCTTTTATGACTGCGTGTGTGGGTGTTTGCGTCGAATGATTGAGTGTGTTACAATCGGTGTATTCTACAAGTTGTTCAACACTCTACGGAATTTCAGTGATTTTGAACGAATTGTAGCAAGCTGACTTGGCAATTGACACTAGTATGTTTATATTCAAACGTCAGTCCGTTTGTTCATTATTGGTTGATCCTTCAATTACAGTTTGTATGTAAATTTTCGACTAGCCTTGTTCACCTGATCTTTGGACTGTCGATTGACTTTCAATGGTGGAATTGCTGACAATTGAATGACATTTGTCTGCAACTTTCTTTAAACGTCTTTTCGTTACTGTGATTGCTAACGTCGTTATTAAATTGTTTATTAAATTAATTATTATTCATTTGAGATTTTTGGCAACAAGTACGGTATTTGACTTGTGAAAAAATAGAGCGATGTATAATAGGCTCGCTGAACAAAAACCTGGTTCCAGTTGTTATATTCAGTCTATGTGACTTAGAATATCGCAAAAAAAGTTATAACTTTTCTGGGACACCCTAATGTTACTACGAACTGCAATAAAATGATCCTATTTGTATATTTTTAAATTTCATTGTTGCAGTTAGCTCAATTATTGAATTTTATTTATTAAAGATCATGAATTTACTTACGAACTATTTCTTTCACAAATTTTTAAATTTGAGTTATATATTTATTTACAAATTTTAAATCTTTTTATCATCTGAAAAAGTTATTCAACATTTCTCTAATTATTGTATATAACAATGTAAAACTTGTTATCTATCATCATCGTTTAATATCTTGGAATGGTATAACTGTCTCAAGTATTTGGTGAAACCAATTGTTTGACAGTGAATGAGTAAAAATGATTTAAATTGTGATTCAAAACAAGCGTATAATTTATACTTTATTTATTTTCGGGGATTAAATAACTTAATAAAGAAAAAACATAGACCACATTTAACTTTTATTTCTGTTGTATGTTCCCAGTTTTTTTCTGGACAGCATATATGTATGCATGTGAATAATTTTACCTTACTAATGGGAAAAATGCCGTATTCTCTCATTCGTGAGAAAAATTTGCATTTCTCTCACTCGTAAAGGTAAAGTATCTTTTTGTTTGTTTGTTTGTTTGTTTGTTTGTTTTTTTTTTTTTTTTTGCGAAACAATACATAAAAATTCACATTATAAGTTTGTTCTTGAGTCCCAATACCCAATCACTTTAGTCAAATAAAAAATTCAAACAACAGTATTTGTGTACGTGTAATGAACGTAAACATTTTTGTATGAAAACAAGTTTCATCACCAAAACGTGGCAAGTCTCTAGTTTTTGCAACAGATTTTCACTAAAAAAAAAAAAAAAAAAAAAAAAAAAAAAAGAAAAAACAGTATAAAAAAGACAAAACTAAAAAAAATATAAAAAGAGACGTAGAATAAGAGAGCACAGAGCATGCACATGCTAGGCAAATAGATCTTACTCAATACTAAG
>JABFOV010002813.1:0-10064 GCA_022817685.1 Aradophagus sp. ZL-2020 | reverse complement strand
AAAAAAAAAAAAACTAATAAAAGGAACAGAAAACGCTAGGATAATATACTTGCTACGTATTTCAAACCGCTAAACGATTTATATCTACGAACAAATCATCAACAGTGTGGGGTACTCCAGCGGTCGGTAATTTATACATATGCTTGCGTAGAAATAGCCCGACTTTGCGGCTATCGACGGCGTATTCACTTGCGAGTGCTTCAATGCATTTGAAAGAGACGTCTACAGCTTTCAGAGGTGATGTAAATCTATAACGTATGTTCTGGACACACACAAAAGCTTTACTGATTTTGCCCTCTGATTCTGACACTGCAACAGTCAAAACAGGACAAGGCAAGTCCCTGTCAGCGTAGAATTGCCGTTTCGAATTTACGAATTCATCTACTTGATCATCGTTCTGAAACAATGTGATGTATCATTAATGACAAGTAATAAATATGATTTAACATTTTTATTAGTCACAATAATTCGTCGATTTGATCTTACTTGAACCACATGAATAGACGATTCGCGACATTGATCCAAAGTTGGCCTCCAACGTGTAGAATTCTGAATTTTATATTTCGTCGTACTGGTTCCCAAAAGCAAAGGCAATAATAACAAGCCATGCAGCTGTTCATTTCCTGTGCATGACACAATTACAGTTTTATTTACACAAAAGTAGAAAAGTAAATCAATAATTACAATAACAAATAATTTAAGATTGTTTCAATTTTGCTTTTAATTTCAATTGTTTTATTTGGGGATTAACTAATTAAATGATAAAAATACATTTTGATTTGTCATTCATTAAAATATGAACAGCGTGTCTATATTTCTCATACTTTAAATGAAATGTAAAAACAATTTTTTACAAAATGTATTATAATACCTTCTTCTTTGTAAACAGTCCATGACTTCATCAATTTTTTGACCGGCCTTTCCGTTCGTGTGTTAGCAAATTTGATTACCTTTTGCACTGTTTCCGATAAATGTTGAATGAAGGCATCTAGATTATTCGGATGTTTTCTGTTGAAATCTAATAACTGTAAAAAATCAAATTTAACAATGAATTAAAGATATAGTACATTTTTATCACAGAAAGCATTTTTATCAGTATAATTTACCAATAAGTATCCGTCATCCTCTCTGTTTAATGCTCGAAAAAAATTAAAAGTTTCTGCAACAGACCACTTTGCAATACAACGCCTGCGTATTTCGTACGTTTCATTCCATTTTGCTTTGATATTCTCAAATTCCGAATCAGTGTGTTTAAACCATTCAAGTAAAATCAAATCATTGTCTGAATTTATTTAAAACAAAATGTTTTCTTTATTTTATATATTATTATAACTTAAAATTTTAATTCAATTATAATATAAAAATTGCGTTTTAAATATAAAAAAAAAATATTTCTTTACCTATGCTATTACTGATTCCAACTTCTTTAGACTGCAAAATCTTCGCTTTGATTAATTCATTCCGTTCCTTCAAGTAACTTGAATATAACTTGCCTGATGCATTAAAATTGGTTCCACCAGGTGCATACCAGGATCCCTCATTTTCTACTTAGAAAATGTGTGTTATTTTACACGCAAGTTTTTCAAACTCTTCTCTATAAATCCTACATTGATAACATAAAAAATGTGGAGAAAGTGGTTGACAAATTGTATTAATCTAATGGAGGATTAATCATTATAATTGCGAGAAAAATAGATAGTTACTTATATAACGGATCTTTTTCTGACAAAACAGTTGGTATAATTAAGTTGACTAATTTCTGACGCCACTCGGGAACATTTTCAGAAAAATAACCTTCAGTTTTTTTACCTTCATACGAATTCAAAATTTTGCTCCAGAAGGGGGTTTCTATAAAATAATTTTAAACAAAAAATGTATCGCCACTTTTCCGATAAATTGTTTCTTCATGTAACGTCCAATATTCACCTCGTAATTCATTCACATTTAAATTTGTTATGCCTGGATGAATTCTAGCTTGATCGCTCCCTCCTTGTACTGGAATGTGGCTCGAAATATTAGAGTGATCTGGAATGTTTACCGCGATGTTAAAATAAATAAAAGTCGTAAAAGAAACAATAGGTTATTTGAAAAATGCATTACAATGAGTCACACTATGAACACAATTATTATGTTTTAAATCAATTATAAATTCGTTTGACAAACACTAAATAAAATAAATACATGTTGTTGTTGTAGTCTTTAGTGGCTATGGGACTAATGAAATTTTATGTCCCATACGCCAGTTCAAAATAATGACCTAATTTGATTCCATCAACCGTTACAAAATTAAATACAGAAAAGTTACTTACCTGTCATTTTTCTTACATTTGTAACGTATTTAAAACTTGTGAAAACTTGTCTACCAGTAATATACACTTAACCTTGTGCCACAACTTTACTTATGAATTGGCTTTCATGCTGTTGCAGTGTGGACACAATAATAAAATTAAACTTGGTCACCAATGCTGATACAGCATTGGTACCCACATTGAAACAGTTTTTCTTGTCAGTGTTGGTAACCTTAACTGCAGCAGTAATTTTTTTCCCCCGTGTAGGCGCTAGTAGTCGTCCGTCCAAGATTCACGTGGGTCACGTGAGCATTCAAATATGGTAGAAATGTAAACACGCGATTGCCAGGATCCACGCGGTAATTCAGTTTTAGATTATATGTAATGGCAACATGCCCAAGTGCACCGTGGACAAGTGTACATCAGGTTACCCAAAAAATGATGAAAAACATCATTATTTTCAAAATTTGAGTAACCTGACAATTAAAAAGAAATGGGAAGAGGCCGTGGGAAAGGAGCTGACGAAAAATCATTATGTCTGTGACCGTCATTTCGAGCCGACTGATATCATGTGGAAAAGGAGTTTATTAGATTCGGCTGGAAATGTCATTGGAGTAGTAAGTTTAATCATTTAATTTTTCAAGTAAATATTTATACAATAGTATAATAGTAATAAATTGACATGTAATATTTTTAAGAATTGAAAATTGTATTGCTGCAATGGCATTATTTATTACTGTTTTTTATTAAAAAAACATGTGTTTTGTATATTATATAGTTAATATTATTTTTAAATATATTTTTCAAACATTAAAATCTTTATAAAGTGAAAGTTAAATTTTTGTCATTTGTATAAAAATAAATATTCTATAACATTAAAGAAGAATATTTTGAAAAATTCAAATCAAAAAGATATTTTAATATTTCAATAACAATTATGCAATGAAATATAGTTTCATATGCATTGAATCTAAATAATTAAAAAAGAAACAAGTTATTATAATTTATAGTTTTATATGTTTATTTTAAGGGAATGAAATTTGTATTTATCATAATTTGTGAGAAACGAGAGAATTAACATCATTGAGTTAATGACCTAGTATTTATAATATAAGAATAATTTTAATACACTCAGAAAAAAAATTATAAAATTTACTATCTTTCTAGCAAACTTGGGATAGACTTTTCATTCAGAATGAAAATAATATCTGAGGTAATAAATATTGTTCTTAGCAATAAAAAAATTTATGACCAATCCAATAATATCATGATTTTTTAATACATTTTATTATCTTGGAAGAGTACTTTTTCGATTGCACACAAGTGTATCCCAGCTTTACCAGAAAGATACTATTTTTTATAATACATTTTCTTCAGTGTACTACAAGTTTTTCCATTAAATGATTCAGCTTACTCTTAGCTTATAAATAAAAAAATATAATTATATATATATATATATATATATATATATATTGTGGCGCGATTTTCTCGCTGTGCCCAACCGGAAAAGATTCGCTTTTACACGAACACCAAAAATCCCATTTCTTACCCGCGATTTCAACTTTTTAACTGGGCGCCAATTGATTTTTAACGGGCAAATCAATAAACCAGGGCCTGGCTTACTCGGCCTGTGAGGGGAAGGGGGGACTGTGGATTCGGGGTGTAGTGATTCGGGCTTTTCCTCTTTTTGGCACGTACGAACCTCCCCAATTAAACAAAAGGAAAAAAAAACACCCGAAAGGGTAAATAAAATGAGGCGCGCCAAACTTTCCAAATCCAAGTTTCAAATCAATTGTTTATTGCGTTCTAAATGGAAGTTTGGTACAAAAAGAAAAAAAAGAAAGATAGATAATGAATGAAATTACAAGAGAAAAAAAAAAAAAAAAGAAATTGGTGGAGTTCAAGAAAGATTCTTCGCCGCTTATAATAAGAATAGTCGAATATAATTCCAAGTTAATCCGCTTCAAAAAAACAATACACCGATCAATTTGCTACTTAATTCTCTTTCGACTATGCAACGCAGCCGTGGTACAAATTCATACAATATCAATTAGCAAAACAGAAACTTTCACTCTTTGGCCTTTGGTTATTAACAAAAAGAAAAAAAATGATATAAAAATTCGGTATTTCAATTCGTATTTTTCAATTCAAATTTTATTTCAATATACAATTCCTCGGCGTGGCTTGCCCCACGTGGCCGGACGGGCTCCGTCCCAGGGTTTCGGACGCCGCAGGATTTCTCGATCCTCATTCCCGCGACGCGGCAAGGTCGGTACTTTCCCGATACTCAATAATTGAAAAGAACGACTTAAACCCGGACGGTCAAAACTTCCCCCACGTTCCAGACTTCCGGCGAGGTTCCCGGGGTCGCCCAGAGCGAACCGTTCCCTTTTGCAGACCAGATGACAAAGACCTCGAGTCTCGCTCGAGAGGCTTCTCCAGCGCTGCAGGTCCCCGCCAATTTCCCATTCTCCTTGACCTTGCCAGATGTTTTAATTGGACAATGATTGCGTGGTCTGTGTAGGCCAATCATCATTTTCGCAGGAGCGGGATACCGTAACGGGAAACGATTTCCATGACCAAATTAGGGCATAGAATGAGGTGCCGGCTTATTAGTAGAGATGTCAGGGGTCGACTTGTAGTCTCTCCTCTATTCGCAAAATCGGCGTAATAGCCCCTCCTATGATCTCGGCTCGCAACGCTGGAAACTCGAAACTCCGCAGGGATCGCTCTTAACGGCTTCCCGGACTCCAACCTCGGGCCGATGTCCACATGAAAGAAGTTCCATTTAATTAGTAAAAGATAAGAAAACACAATTACTTCCGAAACCCTTGATCGAATCCTTCCCACCTTTTCCCTATTCTCTCCGCAATTCGTTCTCGTCGACGAGGGACCTCGCAAAGACCATTTTAAACAAAATAGAAACAAAAATTATGGGAGCTCTAGAAAAAAATAATACCAAAATAAATGATGCTATTGCTCGTCAGGTAATTCAGGTATTTCATTTTTCTTATTAAATTACCAAATTAATTTAGAAAAAAAATTAATTTGCTACATATATGTTTTATTGTAGTCAGGGGGGGCTCTGCCCCCCGTGAAACCCCCCCCAATACTTACCTGGCACAGAGGTCCCATGATAAGTAGGCAATTCCTTTTTCTTTTTTTTCAATGTATTTCCATTACACATTGATATATTGATAACATACATAATTTTATGTATAAATTTACGCACAAAAATGCATAAAAAAGGGCTTATTTTTGGAGACGGACAATTTTTTTTTTAAGATTCTTTATCAGATTTGAAAATAATTAATAAATTAATTCATATTCATATTATATGTCATATGTGATATACATATCTCATTTTAAAATATTCGTATTTGATGTTTCAAATAATTCGCATGTTTGTAAGTATTTCATTTGAGTGATCGGATCTTTACATTTCTATTATTTCAAGTTTTGTTTTGATTTCTCGTCTCGGTAATCATGTGAATCAGTATTTCGTCGTCGTTCGTGAATATATATGCTGTACTGTGTTTTTCTGTATTTATTCTTATTTATTACAAATTATTTATTATATATTTATTTATTACAATTTATTGCGAAAGTTAAGTACAAATTTGTTGTTTTGCCTTATTTTTTTGGTTTTTTTGTCTTTGGTTTTTTTGTCCATTGGTTTTTTTTTTTGTTTTTTTGTCCGGGTTTTTTTGTCCGAATATTTCTTCTGAATTTGTATAAAAAGTAATTGGTAAAGTTGTCAAATGCACACATCATCATAAGTATAAAGTTTTAAACGTTGAAATTTTACGACTTGGAGCTTGCGTATGATTCAACAAAATTGTAGCAAAAATAATGTTTTTTAATTTGTTAATTTTTACAGTTTACTTGATGTACGATAAAATCAGTAATTAGTGACACGTTAATTAATTGTAACATTTGAAAAAGTTTTTGTTCTTTAAACATCTGTATTTCTTGCACACTACATCACCATTTTATTCGTTTTGTGCGCAAAGCAAAGCCAAGCGCGTAAGGTGGACTTTCTGCCTCTGTAACCTAAAATGTTTTAACATACATTGAAAAATGTGAATCTTGTTGAATTAACTTATTTACCACTTGAAATTTGTGATATTGCAATTAAAAAAAAAAATTTTAAAATTGTTTTTAAAATTTTAATTACTTTAAAATTAAAAATATTATGTAGGCACATGCTCATGAAGCATTTACATTTTAAGAAAACGAATGAAAAATAATTAAGATACTTTTTTTAAACATCTAATGTATGTAATGTAAGAAAAATTTTATTTCATTTTGTTTATATTATTTAGGAAACAATTAATTGGTCACTGTTACAGATGTTTTTAAATATCGCACATAAATTTATATACATTTATAAATCTTTATATAAAGCAGCAGTTAAGATATTTTTATGATTTTTTATAGTCTCCCTATAAGGTTCCTAGTATAAAACCTGATGCTGTTCCAACAAAGCATTTGTCCAGTACTGGAAATGTTAACGAAAGAGCACATTCTACTGACCAAAAACAAGACGAGCAGATTATTTCTACTATTGGAACTCAGTCTACAGCACTATCATTTGATCATTTATCACAAGCGGTTAACAACGATCGGCTGTCATTACTATTTATGTCGATCAAATACGTCACAAGAAATCAGCTTGGAGAAGAAGTAATTTGTTTCAACAAAACAGTCACAAAAACTGTTAATGGCAGTGAGACATCAACTTCGATTCAAGAAATCATTGTAAAGAATGATATGCGTTTCACTTTCAATGTTTTGGGTGAAAAAGTAAAACTAGATACAATTGGAATTACTGATGATGTCATTCAAGATTTGCAAAAATTGGAAGAAACTGCAACTAATTAGTTCTTATAATGTCTGTTCTGGGTTTCATAGTAGTTCTGAAGTAACAACATCTGTTTCTTATACCGATATTACAAATAGTTTGTGTCACAAAGAATGCGATTTGCTGCTATCAAAAAAAAGTAGATGTGACAAATGTTGCAGTGTAAAAAGAAACGTTGAGTTGAAACAGAAAAGGCTGAAGTAAATCTGTGGCAATTATAAGCGTTTAAGATTTGATAGTGTAGCAGCAATTGAACAACAAAAAATCAGCATTATAAGTAACAAATTGCGAAACGTCAAAAAAGGGAGTGAATATTTGACAAAACAAGTTGGCAATTTGAAAAGTATATTGCAAAAATGCCACGAGGATTTGTCTAAACAAGATGAAAAAACTATGGATGATTTAATGGAGAAATTGAATGTGCCTATTTATCAAAGGGAAGCTGTAAGACACAATTTCGCTGCTGTAAAAAATAGAAACCCAAAACAGAACAAAACTCAGAAAACTGGGTTTTGCTTTGCATACTTATGCACTTACGTTTAGCCACTGAGTATCGCATGATACACGATAGCAAAATTTTGGGTGTTCCAACTGTACGAACATTGAGAAGGTACATAAATGTCTTAAATTAACTTTAAATAACCTAGGAGCTAATGGGTGATTAGTGGCCGACAGTATTACTTATGTTTCTGTAGCAAAAAAGAAAAACAAGTAAACTGTTAAAGTGTATTTTTTTGTGAAAATTTAATGTTCTTAGAGGGCTATTTCATAATTATTGCAATTTTTTCTATCATTTGATTCCATTTTTTCAAAGCGAAAATCAGTTATCTCCATTTTGTAAGTATGAATGTGGCAAGAAAAAAACAGAAGTTAACTTTATTTTTTGGAAAAATTTCAGAAAACTCATGGTTTTCTGAAAACCTATTTAATACTTTTTCAAATGTTTTTACAATCTTAATAAAATATTTATAATTCTTGATAAAATATATGTAATAAAACCAAACAAATTACTAGCCACTGGTTCATGTCATTTGCTTAAAGGTATATTGTTTTGATTTATTACTTATTCAACTGCTGCCTTAAATTGCGGATGTTTCAAAAATAGTAATCTCTTTTGAGTTAAGCCGTAAATAAAATTTACAGTTCCAGCTTGTAGATTTTGTTTTTCGAAGAAGATTCGAATATACATTCTTAATTGCTAATTTGATTAAGACAATTATATAAAATTGTTAATATAAAATTATTTTTTCTGTACTTAACTCCAATGAAAAATCTCAGAACGTTTTGATATTTTTTCGAATATAGAATTATTGTAAATAATATGTGTTTTAATTTTTTAAATGCATTATTTCTTACTGCATATTTCTGTTCATTGTTATTACAGATATTTATCACTTATGAACATCAGCTGTTGACTCCAAATTTTTTGACGTTTTGAAAACAACTTTCTCCGACAAGACAGAGTTACAAAGACATGGTGTCATACTAGAGGACGAGATGAGTACGCGAAAAAGTATAAATGTAAAAGCGCACTCATTAACTTATTCTGGTCTCATGGATTTTGGTGAAGGTACTATTCAGTCTTGCGATTCTCTAGCAGATGCGCAAACAGTAGCAGTATTCGCATCCAAAGGTCCTGTTAGTGGAACTGTGCTGGCTCAGCTACTTGTTAAAGGTTTCATATTTTTATTAATTTGTAGGTATTATAACAAAAAATATGACATTAACGATTTATTTATACAGAAATCGCTCTGTTAAAAAAAAGGCAATCAAAATATTACACTCAAAAAATATTAGCACTGGAATGACTTTCACCACTGTCCTATCTTTTTTACTTTATTACAGTTCCCTTTACTCCATTTTTGTTCAAAAACCGACCGTCGTTCTAGAGTTTGAAAAGTGAATTTCATCTAAATCCATCAATCCAAAACTTTCAATCTATTTGTCAAAATCGCAAACTTGTAAACAATATTACAATGTGCCGTTGATTAATATTATTGAAAACAGTTTTTCTAAAATTTTCTGGTAACTTATTGGTAACTATGTTAATCAATCTTAATTATTGTGGAAATAATTACAAGTAATGTTCATAATAAATTAGACAAGTTAACGTTGCACTTGAACTGTATATAAATTAGCTTGTATTATTTCAATATAATTGAATCATGTCTAATTTCTTTCTCGGAATTTTTTTTTTTTTTTTTGTATATAAATTTGTCTTATAGAATAAGTTCTATTATATTTTACAGTTTTAAGCCTTCTTGATATAATATAAATAAATCATTTTCAGTGGCATAAATTATTATTACTTTTTCCGTAGTTTCAATTATCATATATTTATTCCATTTTAATTAGACTGAAGAACAAAACGTTTTTAAAAAGAAAACGTTTTATATAAATACATAAGTAAAATATAATAGTTTGATTTGATTTCAATTGTATACACTGAATACAAGTACGAGCGTTGTTGAGGTAAACAAAGACAGAAAGACAGTGAAATCGATTAATGAAAGAGAAAGATGCAGGGCTGCTATCACTGCATCGTGGGACCTCAGTTAATCGTCCCTAATTACAAAATAAGTGTTGTTGGCCCCCTTTTTTATCAACTGGATTTACCCGAACAATGTAGGGGAAGGTGTCCGCGTCGTTAAATCGCAGATTGGCGATACGGAACACAACGAAATTTGACCGAAACCGACATTGCTTCCCGTGAGACCTCCAGTTAGTGTTCCTAATTACAAAATAAGTGTTGTGGACCCTTTTTTTTATAGACAGGTGGTAACCCCGCAATATGGTGGAAGGCGTCCGCGTCGTTAAAACGCAGTTCGGCGATACGGAACACCATGAAATTTGACGGAAACCGACATTGCTTCCTGTAAGACCACCAGTTAATGATCCCCAATTACAAAATA
>JABFOV010002812.1:0-18464 GCA_022817685.1 Aradophagus sp. ZL-2020 | reverse complement strand
GTATCGCGCTTATAATAAAATGTATTACATTTGTAATAAATTATAAAGTTTTCAAAAGTGAAAATATAAAATACAATTAAAAGCATTTAATAAAACTTGTTAATGCTTCATGCTTTAACATTTCATTGTTGACACGGATATGAAAACATTGCTCTTTGTCTTACTTATTTTAATTTGTTTTGAAGAACGAATTCCATGAAAGACGTAGGTATATTTATATTATAATAGTAAAAGTGCAACTTATTTAGTCAACAGTCGTCGAAGTGATGAGTTCGAGTTGAAATTTATTACGCGTGTGTAATAATGGTTTACATTTGTTTTATCAAGAATGTTAAGCATAGAGCTTGTTAAAAAAGTACACCGTTCGTAAGATTTGTGTCAATAAATGAATTATTTCAGGTTTTTTTTCTGAAACTCTGTTTTAAAATTAACAATCTTAAATGAGCCTATAATATTTCAAATTTTAGCACGTGAAAATTTACTTTTTTTATGATAATTATAAAATTGGACTTTCTTCTATGAATAAGAAAATAGAACAACTTCGAAAGTTTAAGTGTGAAATAATTTAACATTATATTACATAGGTAAAACATTAACATAACATTAATATAGCATTAATATAACATTAGAATTCTTTGTAATAAAACATAACAAAAATTAAAACTTCTTAAAGCATTTTTATATTAAAAAAAAACTTTTTGAGTTGTCTACTTAAATCGAAAAGTAATTTATTTCGAAACATGTTTTCTAAAATTAGGAGATACATTATTTTCAGATTTCCATTTGCATTCATTATTGTTCAAAATATTTGCAACTTAAATTACAAAAGTGACTTCAGTTTTCTGAACATTAAAATTTTAATGAAAAATTATGACAGTGTATAAGCAAGCGCAACAAAATTATCTTTCAGTTTTATTTGTTTATTAATTTATATTATTTGTTTGATAGTTGTCGCATAATTTCATAACGTGTCATTTTGAGAAAGTTTCGCAAGGAAAATACGAAAAGTTTTGTGCCAACCGAACAATATGCGTTGGTTCAACAATGGAAATTCGGTAAATAAGAGGGCAAGTTTGATGAACGAAATTCGAGCGTGTTTTATATTACGGGAGATTAGTTTTACATGAACGTGGCGCGATGTTAACGATTTAACGAGAAAGTTTTTATTATCTTTTCGTAGCGCAAGTGTTCATTTTTTTTAAACCACAAAAAATAACGTAAATAAATGAAAAATGCTTTGCAAAATTGAATTAATTACAGCACTTAACGCAATGTTTATTTCCTCTTGCAACGAAAAGCTGATTTATTTTTTTCCACATAGTTTTCGGTGATATTTCAAAATTCATGTTCACAAAAAGTGTGCATACAGTATTAATTATTACTGTATTTATTATACAGTTACTTTTTTTACGATATGTAATATCACATTGTTTGACGGGGAAGGTAATAATATTATATTAATAAAGTAATAATAATACATTGTAAGCTAAATAAAACGTATTTTACTTTACAGTTCTTCAAAGTAATATATATAAAATAAAAACGCGTGATCTCAAGAAAGTCGTAACGTTCAAAAGGTTCAACAGCGAAATTTCCAGAAAATTTTGAACAGTTCATTAAAAAATGACTAACCAAAGAAACGCGAGAGTCTACGAGCCATTGGAAATTAACTTTAATAGTTTGCCGCGAATAAACCCGCGCCTTTTATTCCGCTTCCCGATACTCATCCCACAGAGTGTCACTTTGAACTAAATATATTCATGCAATAAATTTCAAGGAATGTGCGGGGAGAGTAAACAGGAAAACGAGGCGAAACGGGAAAAAAGAAAGACGCGAAACAGCAAGGGGAAAAAAGTTGCAAAGCATGAAAGGAAGCGAAAAGAAAAAGAGCTTCGGCGTTTCCCCGATGATGAAAGAAGAGCTTCTTTTCGTCACATGCCTTCGGTATTATACTCGCTAAAATCGCGCAGAAGCTTTAGCCTGATGATTGTGGGCTCACCATTGTGCTCGGCGAAATATAGGCAGACGCCTTTCGAAGCCGCGAGCCATTCGTAAAGGCGCATTTACATTAGTCAACGTTGCACACAAACGTAAGCAATGTCCGCGTCCGAGCCGCCCAATGACCACTTTGACCCATTTATGACCTTGAGAATATTTTACCAAATGCTTTCCATAAGCAAATACCATTCACCCATTTAATCGTATAAGAAATCCACTTATAGGAAAACTAATGATTAGCATTTTACCTAAAAAATGCTACTATCAAGTACTCAACATAAGTAAATTTCATTTGCCTTAAGACTGTGATAACTTAAGTTATTCACTTGCTGTAAGTAGATTTTGCTTACTGTTAATGATTCGTCTTTTATTTAGATAATCTTTTATAACGAAAACTGTAATTATTTAACTTAAAACTGAATTAAATTAAATTCAATTCGAATTAATATTAAAAGAACCAAACAAAAGAACTAAACCAGCTTTCGTTATATTTTACTATAATTAGAACAAAACTCTAAACTTGAAGCAAATAAACTCGAGACAAGATTTAAAAAATAAATTAAAAGTTTATTAACAAATTTGAATGAAACTACAAACTGAAAAGGCTACAAGAGCTTGACTCGAGCGACGATAAAAATTAACTCAATTTGTGATCAAGACACTAAAGAAAGACTCAAACTTAATCACTCACCAAGTAGGTCACACAGCGTCGAAACCTCAAAAATCACACCGTCCCACAAAGACGCAAAATATTTTAATTTCAAGAAAACTCAAGCTGAAGCCTGGAAACTGAAAATTGGAACATGGCAAAATGCCATGTTACAGTTTATAAGAAATCAATTTTATTTGGTATAAAAAAATGTCACCCTTCATTGAATAAATAAAGATCTTCAATGAATTAAGCAATCCATTTGTTGGAAATCGATTCTTATTCTAGTTAATGATTAATATTTTACTTAAAAAATATTGTTGTCAAATATTCCATTAGCTATAAATAAATGCCGTGCAATTTACAAAGAAATCCACTTGTTGCAAGTCAATTTCTCTCACGACTAATGATTAGTTTTTTAGAGTGTTCGCGCTTTGATTCGAAAACATCGTCGAGACGCAATATTAACCTTTCGTGACGAATTTTAGACCGCGTTCTTGTTGCTGCTCCGCAATTAAAATCAGCGCCCGACACTTTTCATTTCTCATCTCGTTTTCTTGCCACTTTTGTTGACGTCAATTTTTCACGGCACCGAGGTATGCGGTGCAGCAGCTAAATTCCAGATGAAGAATTCGCGTTTTAATAAAAGAAGAGTCCGCTGAACTTAAGACAACAAAATTTCACGCTCTTGCAAATGATGAAAAATTGATGGTAAGGATCTTGTTCGAGTTCGCGACGAATTTCAAATTAAAACAACTTCAATATTCCAATCTTATAACTATTGCATCAATATATATTTTTAACGCGTTATTTTTCTCTTGAAAAGATATTCATGAAAAGCCGCGTAACATTGAAACCTATCATAACGAACGAACAACGTTTATTTAAATACCTTCAGCTAAATTTAGATTAAATAGCAACAACTTTATGTTCATCGAAAAGTAATAAGACTCCTTTGAAAACTTTTTGTCGCAGAATATTAGTTAATTATCCTGAATTCGAGAGTTTATTTCACTCCAACGAACATTTGTATCGTTTTTTCTCTCGAAAAAAGAAAACTTTCTACAATCCGCGTCAATGAATGCAATAAAATAATCAACATTCGCAGGTGCGTTCGCTTCATGCAATCGGTCGAATGCAACGATAAAATATTAAGCGTAATTCAAAATTTTAACGCCAAAAGTATCTGCGCTCGTCTTCTTCCAAAACGCGTATTTGTTTGAACACAAAACGTCTTACTCAAAATACATTGGAAGCAAGAGATTTGAGCGTCAAAGGGACAACCTCGTTATCTGGCGCGCGACGCCAAAAGTTCGGATTTATTCAAACGACGTCGGTCCTTTGATCCGCGCGCCCGTATCAACTTGTTTTTCTTGCGTTACACGCCGTTACATGGCTCGTTAGTCAAGCGCGAATGTATAAATTAATTACGAAACGGGTTTGCTATTAAAAAAAGCGCGCGAAACATTAAGGACTCCTTTTGTGCCCACTTTGCGTTACCGTTTTCGAGCGCGAGGGAAAGCGCGAAGGAGGGAAGCAAAAAGTGGCATGAAAGGCCGGGCTCGTCTGTCCGCAAGCAAATGGCACTTTGCGAGCAGCGTTATTTATAATTTTTAATTATCGTGAATTGTGTTCCATTGTCGCGTTCGGAATGGGATTAATATGCGCCGAGGCGATAAGGGCCATACATTAACTGCGCGGCGAAATTAGCGGAAAAGTTGATTAATATGGAAAGTTCTTTGTGAAGCGGGGCATCGCAATAAAAGGGCCCATTGTGATCACTGTTTCCAGAAACTTCCCGAGCTAATGTTCCGGTGATTCATTTTGTTTTTGATACCGTATTTCAGTGGTAATTTTTTATGGTAAAAGGAGTAAGAAGTATAAGAAATAAACGAGACAGTAAATAAAAGTAAAAATTGAACAAGTAAGTTTTAAATTGTATTATTTTATAATCGTATAATTGTATTATCGTTTAAAAAATGTAAATGTAAATTTACCATATTTATGGTATATTCTGTTTTATTGATATTGTTGCGTTTTACCTACAGAAATGTGCAACAACGTAGCATTTTTTAATGAAACTTGTTTATGAAATTCATTAAAAAATGTTACGTTGTTGCAAACTTTTACGTAAAACTTCGCACAGTTTGCACAAATACTTGAAAAATGCAATCCGAAGTCCGACGCTTAGCCTCTTTAATTCGACGGTGACACGTTACAAAGAAAACTTTGCAAATAAATTTGCAACAGTCGAAGTCGCTGGAACGCTCTTTGCAAAGACCGCACACCCTTTCCTTCGCTATGCGTCAAGATTACAATTTCAACGGCAACATTTTGAAATCGATTTTTGCCGCGCGTATCGCAATTGCCGTGACGTCGCGATTCATGAATTTTATTTGCAATTAATTGACCGCGCGTTAAAATTCATAAGCTGAAGTTGATTAATTTCAGCGGCGACGTTTTTAACGGCCGCCAACGCGACGGTTATTCAAATGCACGCGGTTCTTTGACGTGGCGTTGCGCAAACAACGATGGCGCCCGTAAATCAGTAGGGATGATAGATCGACGGATAAGACGCGCGTTGTTCGCAGGCCACCGTGGCGCTGTTGCAGCCGGAAGTGCCAGATGGCGATCGTGAACGCGAATACGTGTCATGCGGTCCGCGCGGCGCTCTCGTCGCGCGCGCTGACGCGAGAAAAATACGATGGGCGCAATTTACGAAGTACTTTGCCGTCAACTTATGAGGATTCGCAGGCAGCTAAATAAGTGACCCGATAATTCAGCTTATGGGATCCGATAAAAAATGCATCAAAACATCTGATTTTAGTAATATATTATATTGCAGTACATTGTTTTTTGTAATATATCATATTTATATGGCACGGATTTTCTCCTTCAAAAAGCGGGAGTAAAATAATGTTTTACTCCCGTCTTTTCAATGGCGTAAAATGTCTTTTTTTCCTCGCTGTTGTGATATAAGATTTCATATGTAACGCGAGAATTAAGATGTGCTTTACTCCCTTGGTGCATAAAATACTGTTATTACCCTATAAATTCTACTGAAGTACAATGTAGAAGGTTTCAACTTTTTAACATCATAAATAAAAAGTACTTGAAATCGTAACATAAGTTGTTATATACTTATACATTTAGTAAATTAAACAAGCAATTTATTGACTGCCTTAAGATTTTCGCAAAATCTTATTAGATCTCGCATGCTGGGGATTTAATATTTTATAATATCCCGTGTTTATGCATTTACAGCGCTTACGTACTTCCGTCCGTTTGACGAGCTTTATTTTCAATCTAATTTAATACCGCGAATAAATGTTCGTGAAACGTTGAAGAGGAGAGATGATGTTACGTTGTTAAGGCATAGTTTGCAATTCGGTATACTTTAGGGTGCTATTAAAAGGGTAGAGTTGTAACGAGCTTGATTGATTACAAAAGTCTTTTACATTTAAGACTCACACAAGATACTTTTTGTTGTCACTTCAGTCATTTCGGAGAATGATATTTGATATAATTTAAAGGATGAGTACAAAAGTTACTTCGAAATACGGCGCAGTAAAGAAGTTATAAAATATAGAAAGTAAAATGAAGTAGCAGAATAATTTTTATACTTTAAATATTTTTCTTGGCGAAAATAAATTACTCTGGACAAATATTCTAGTTGAATTATTATCATTTTAGTGCAACATTAAAAAAACAAATATTTAACACTTATTTAAAATTTTTATATATATGTTAACAAAATGAGAAATATAAATTTATTTTTACATTATTTGAAGACACTTCAAAATATGTTACAAACTCATATTAAATCGTGTATCTTATTCCTATCAATATAATATACCAAATTAAAATACTAATCAAAGATTACACTTACACAAATTAAATTTCCCTTTCGCCATTTTTTGCTCAACTACATTAACCCTTTTCTATCGCCAGAGATATCTTAATACCATCTCTCACACTCGGCAAATCTGATTAAGAGTGCAACGAACAAAAAACGATATTCCAAATCATCCAATGTTCCTAGAAACGCAGAGTTAAATAAAATTGATAATCTGTTTAATAATAAACAACGTTTGATTGAAATGAATAGTATTCTTAATCAGATTACACCGACCATTAAAATAATAATAAATCGAAAAAAAAATACAAGAAAAGGAATTGATTATATAATTTTTTAATATTAATTTTAAAAAGTCTGTTCAAATCGGACTAAGAAATAGTGATGATACGAGAGTGAATCTTGGATTTTGTTTGACTGTTCGCAGGTGTTTGTCATCAGGACGCGGTGCATATAACAGCAATGTTGGGTGAGAGTGTGGTGTTCAACTGTCAAGTAGAATTTCCCGATCAGCACCCAGTGCCATACGTCCTCCAGTGGGAGAAGAAGGTAGGGGATACGGTACGATATCGGACGTCACCTTCTCTGCTCTCTATCCGTGAGTTAAAGACGGGGGCCCCGCTCGTAAAGGGCACGCTCCTGATACCAGCGGCGACCGCGTTACCCGAGCACATCCGTAATAAACTTGTGCCAAGGACAAGGCCGAACGATTCGACTGACGTGGGACGTTTGGTAAGAATTATCGCGGAGCCCTGACGCTGTCTCCGGAAACCTCCGGTATCCTTCTTACAGACAACGCTTGGCTACAACAGTTAGAAACGGTCGTAGCCGTGCAGTAAGGTCGCAATTAATGTATATCGTTCTCGCCGTTTGGTGGCTGTTGCACGCAGAGAACTGTTTTGTTAATGGTGCAGCGACTTTTATGTTGCAACCAAACGATTTGAAAAAACTGGACTGATTTGTCAACAAAATAGTGTAATTACAGTATTTAAAAAATTAACCTAATGAATCAATTTGCGGCAATGTAAAGTTCAATTTTACTAAATTAAAATTACAACTGCAAAAAACAATTACCACCAACTAGGAAGAAATTTTGCTGAAGTCGTCATGAAATGAACGTAATTTCATTGGTATATTGGTAAATCTATTAAAATTATTTTAAAACTTTGTTTACATTATGCACTTACAATATTTTTAATTTTATAAAGATGATTTTTATATAAAGTTCACTTTTTTGTTTCTCTACGTGCAGCATTATTGCAATTAATACATTCCAAATAAAAAAAATTAGAAGTAATTATTTACTGGGTAAATGTAAATAAATATTTCGGTAAAGGTATTTAGAATCTTGAATCTCCTTCATATTCTTACTTTGTATAGTAGTCTTTCGCTTTAGCTCATAAAAAAATGTAGTACTAACTAACTTATATTATTTAGATAATTTAACTAACACAATGTATTATACAAATATCAAGAAGGAATTCTTTTTTTAACTGCATTTTCTGGATGGTATTTAGTATACGTCAACTGTAAATTATTTTCAGCCACTTCAGAAACAAAGTATCTAAATCTTTTACATAATTATTAAAGTAAAGGCAGCATTATTCTATTTGAAAACTTAATAAGAAATATATTCAGTAAATCTTAATTTCATTTGATTCATCGAATTGAATATACCTTCTCAGAAAAATCCCCAATTTATTCATTTTATCTTGCATTTTTGTAATATTAATTAACAATATTAAATTCACGGACTGTATTCAATCAAAATTTATTTCCTTGTTCCAGGAAATAATATAATTTTACATGCTAAAGCTTTAACAACGAAATTGAATTTAAAATATACAAAGAATTTTGTTTCCATTTCTAATTAAATTTATTGCTAATTAACGTTAAAAAGTTGATGTCCAACTGTTCACCAACCACGAGAACGTCCATGGGCTATAAATAAAGGCTCCCGCAAAGTGTAATAAAGTTACTAATGAATCGTCTCAAGATTATCCCGATCGCCAAAAGGGCTTCCACCAGTGAGCCTGATGACCTAAACAGTCAATTAACGTAATCCAAAAATGGAGTCCAGAGCCACTGCCACCCCGAACTTTCAGTTCAATAAGACCTAACTTACACCCTAGTTGCCATAAAGCAAATCGAATTTGCAATCCACCGAACGTCGAGAACGAAACTTGTACAAAATATGGTCGGCCAGTAGAACTAACGAAATTGCAGTTTTTATTGGGGATAATGTCTGTCTGGGATCTGGTACCTTCATTTATCTGAATGTCTACTTTAGTAGATAGTTGATTCTCGTAAAAGGCAGCGGTAATAAACTCGATTATGTAGAAACTTCGTTTTGTAAATCGAGGTAACTGAATATTTGAAACGGTGCCTAACGTTGGACTCTGCGTTTCCTTTCCCTATACTTTTCAGGACACGCGATGTTGACTTAGCACTACGCGTAACTTCATACTTTCGCCTACCTGAAATTCTCGTAACTTTCACGAGTGTAAAGTATTTTTCAATTTGCAAAGTTCCGCGTTATTAAAGAAGCGCTTCGCAGATTGCGCTCACCGGGAATAATCCAGGAACAATTTTTTCTTCTTTTTTTTATTTTATTTTTTTTCTTTTTTTTCAATTAAGAAGTACGCGGCAAGCAAAATTTAACTCCAATACGTTTGCGCGTTGAATTAGTTTTGAAAGAAGTTTGACTCTGGAGGCGCGTTTGAAAAGTGGTCGGTTATAAATGGACGGCGCCGTTGAAAAATTATCCCGGAATTATTGTGAAACGGGCTAGCAGGCTGATATGATTAATCAAAGCCAGGTACGGCGGGAAAGGTTAAATCTCACGGGGTTTCCGGAGATACGTGATGCGACGGACCAACTTTTCCCAAGTGGACGATCTCGATCGCCGACTGGCGGGCGCGATTAATCAAAGTCGGCGGGCGTGTGGGACGTCTTGTCTTTGAATGAAAAATCCTTGGTTACGACGATTAAGCGCGCGACAACGAAATAAAACAATCCTGCCGGACTCGGAGAAGCTTTTTCCTGCTTGCGGAAATGAAAATGACGGATTGCGAAGGCGATTTCAGGCTCGGCGAAGTGACAAACGAAGCCACGCGCGTCGTTTAAGCCAAAAGGACTTGCACTGTAAAAGGTTGCATTTGATTTTAAAATGTGTTGATAGGATTAAAAGAACATTCACACAAGCAATTCAAGTATGTACTTATAGTATATATTTTTGTTTTAATGTATTAATATTTTAATATTTTTCCATTGTTATTCATTCTATCGAAAAAGTATAGTCACAAATAATAATACATTTTTTAATGTCAATTATAAATGTAACATCAAATAAATTGATTTTACATTATATTATTGAAAAAAATAAGCTGGATATTTTTACGGTTTGAACAATAGCGTAACTCAATATTTATCGTTAAATGGAAAATCCCGTTTTTTAACAGAGAATAATGGCAGCCCAGCAGAAAACTATTTTGCTGTATCGGTAGATATTAACTAACAATCAAGAACATGTTTCTCTTCAAAAACAGCAATTTTCATGCAATGAGTATAGAGCTATCGTTTGCACGGTAATTGCTTCCAGTGTATTTTTCTCAATGCAATGGAACAGTTGCTAAAAAGTTTCAAGTCAAAAAAGCCCGCCAAAATGTACGCAGCAAATTCGAAACCCTAAATTGACCCAACGAGCTTGCGACAATTATATCTGGATTAAAATTCGCCGAACAACTCGTCTAGTTTACGAGCTTTCGCTTTTTCAATTAGCAATTAGCGAAGATTTACACAAATAGGCAAAGTTGCTAACAAGTATCATCCGTGCCTGGAACTTCGCTAATCCGCGTCGTCAATTTGCAAAATGCAAAGTTGGCTTTTATGACGCATGCGGCCCTGATTGCCGCTTATTTAATGTCTGCGGGTCAATTAATTTTTTAAAATTACCGTCAATTACACACGTCGCGACGTGCGAAAACGGTAACTGACGTCGCGAATAATTAAACGGTCGATAGTCGCCCGGGTTAACGAACCTCGGCTAAAGTCGCGCGACAACACTTTCCGACCGCGACGACTGTTGGCTGGTATCAGACAGAAGTGCGGAGTGCGAGCCCCCGAACATACTTGACGTTGCTCGAAGCATCGCAAAAATGATTGTCAGACTTGTTATCTCGTTATACTGATTATTTGCTGGCATCTTGCCGTGTTTTGGTGCGTTCGTGCGCTTACGCTTGCGTTGACCGGCGCACGGGACACGCCGGTAAACGTTACCATGACTAATTGCGAGAGTCGGGCGATTTCGGTTTACAAAAAGAAACGGAGAATTGCAGGCATTAAGGACAAATATACTTACATCACCTAATGTCTACAATTTTACCATACGAGCCCTCAACCTGCGATTATTTTTTTATTTTTGTAACAAATTCGCACTAAGAATAATTTTAAATTTAACATTGCTTACTCGTGGAAATTTTACACTTATTGCAAAATGAAACATAAAGTCAAAGAGGATTAGGAAATCGAAAAATACTTAGAAATAATAATAAACTCAATGTGTATGTAATTTAGTACACACATTTTAAAGGTGTGATTGTCTATATCGGAAATATACACACTTTCAATTTGTTTTTAACGCTACGCCATGTACACCGCGTGAATTTTCTCATAAATAAGTGATTTTGATCGAACTTCAAAATTAATAAATATTTTACATTGGTAACTTAAAATTCAGACAGCATTTTTAATAGTGAAATTCAATCAAATTCAATTCAAATTCAAATGCAATACAATCAAATACAATTTCAATGCGTCCATTCAGTATAAGCTAGTGACCCGAATTTGTTACAAAAAATGTTTAAAAATTGCTGCACATCGCTGCATTTCTCTTTGTAAATCGACACCGCTCATATCTGCAGGTTACCGTAGCTGGTTATTATTGTTGAATATAACTTTGATTTCGCACCCAGTACCTGGACGAGACAATGATTTGCGATCAATTCAAGAGGGCAGAGTGCAATTATCATCCTCATCACTTGCACTTCATCATTTCAATCGCGTCGCGTCTCGCGAAAAAAGAATCAGCAGCCTTCCTTTTCGTGCCGGATTGCGCTCATAGAAAGAACGATAAAAAGGCGACGTAGAAAAACTAAACCAAAAAAAAAAGAAAAGAAAAAAGAAAAAGAAAGGTCGAGACGAAGGAAGAAGAAGACGAGTTCGTCGCGTCGATGAAAGTTGCCATAGTGAATCTAATCGACGGCAAGAAGGCGCGCGCCTAATCAAGTGGAACTGATCGGATCTCGTCCGACGTTTGCTCGGGGATTCGGCGAAGCCGAACGATCGTCGCTAGCGACGATCGCTCGCAAAGCGCACGCTCAATCATGTGAAATCGATCAAAACGGGCACGTTATTTCCATCGCGATCGATCGCCGATCGGCTTCTTTTTCCTCGTCGACTCGCGCGCGAATCGACCCTGAAGACAGCGCGATAACAGCCAAGTCCAAACAAGTGCGGGCTTGCATCATGTCTCTGTCAATCTGGTGGTTTTTGGTGCCTTGCATGTAACGCGCTACTCATCTTTCCCGCCCCGCATTTTTTTTTCTTATCTTTCGTGCTAACCTTCTACGTAAGATTCTGTCCAAGTTGGAAAAAGTTGCCAGACTTTTATAAGTTTTTCCAGTTTTCCGTAGTTAAAAGGTATTTAAGTATTTTTCGTCTAAATTTATTAATATTAAGTTTGATTGATAATAAGAAATGTGATTATTTTAGTAATAATTTTCAGTCATTAACATTTATTATTTTAGTTTTATATTCATCCTTACATGTCAAAGATGAAAATTTTGACATTATCTTATTTTTAGATTTCATTATATGTCATTAAAGTGGATTTTTGTTTTATTTTCTTAACTTATTACATTTAAAGTTTGTAAACTCTTAACAATGTCAAAATAATTGTTTTAAAATAAAAAATATTTGTCAAAGTTTTTAAAATAGATTCTATATTAAAATGTAAATTTTTGTGTCAAAATTTAAAGTTTTGAGTTAGGAATAGTGTTTTAAGAATATATAAATAATATATACAGAATGTTTTTTATCAGACAAAAATAATCGCATCTTTATTGATCGAACATTGATTCTAATTCAAGTATATTTAAAAAATATCATTACATTTTAGAAACGAGATACCGAGGTCGAAACGACCTTATTCGTACTTCGGAGAACTGCTGTCAGATAGAAAAGTACAAACGCCAACAAGTCCATTTTAAATGAGAAAAGTTGGCAGTTTTATCTGTCCTTGTTTCTGGCAATGTTTTCCTTTGAAACGTTTCCTGACAACAATCTTACGTAGCCTCATTTAAACGTACTTCGCTGTTTCATTTTCGCTTTCTACTGTAAATTAGTTACGAATTATTGAATGTTGCAACATTTGCGTTGCGCATTTTACATTAATTATTATTGATGTTGCAATTTTTCGTAAAATATTGTTATTACAGTAGAATAGAACTTGCATGTCGACTTCATAACTTTTTTCATCAATTTGATCATTAGTTAAGTGCATACCCAAAAAATTATTTCATTTATCAAGTGAATTTAATACCAATGAATTCAGGTAATGTATCCCATTTTCAGCCAATGTTCATGATAAAAGAGTTTGTTTTTTAACTTATGTGAAAATATTAATCTCTTATTCTTTTCAGAAAAATTTGTAAGTAAAACTCAAAAACTCATTCGAAAATTGTATAATGAACTATTTCTTAGCACAAACATTTGCAATTTTATATCAAAATATATTTTGAAATTTATAATTTAATAAAAATATAAGCAACTACATTGCAGAAACGAAAGTATTTCAACTTTCAAATTGGATTATGTTACTATCGTGGTGTGGTGGTCTTTTCAAATTTTTTACAAGTATTACAGTTTACCTCGAAAAATTCGTGGAGAACTCGAAATAAAAAAAACATTAATCTATAAATACAACCACCAAAACATTGTTATTGTGTAACCAATACAATTACCACGCGTCTAATAACACGCTTAATATATTTTCACAATTTGACCAACATATTTTTATCACGCGACCAATATATTTTGGTTTTTACTCCGAGTCAGCCTGGTTAATAACTGAAAGAACGGGGAAACTCGCAAACAAACGTGTCTCGAAAAGTCCCGAAACGGCGCAAACTTGGCGACTTATTGCGAAAACTTTTCTCGTTGCGCGCTTATAAAAATGCCCGGCGAATCCGTACGGCTCGTATTTACAAGCGACTGGAACGGAATCAATCGGCGGCCAATTTTTAAGATAATTCGCCGGCGCTCAAAGGCGGAAACAAAATTCTTGCTTAACAATCGCTTCTTTTTCCGCCCAAAAGCCCGCGCAATTGATTCTCCTATCGCAAGGCGAACGCCCCAGTTGCCGCGAATGCCGGCGTCGCGGCTGAAATTGAACGGGACAAAAGAAAGGCTTTTGTTTTCCGCCACTGTCGTCGCCGGGCACGCATAATGTATCGACCGCTGATCCAATATTGACCGTGCGGAGTCTCGCGTTATCGCAATAAACCAATCGATCGTTGATGGCATGCGGCGCGCGACTTTCGTTTGAATTAGTTTTAGCGATGCCCCCGTTACGCAAATATTGAACGCCGACGAAAAACTACTCGTTACGAGTCACGGCGTGGATTTTTTTTTTTTTTTTTTTTCGAACTCTAATTGCGGATAATCGATAGAAATCAATCGACCGGACTTTAAATGTTACAATTGGATCACGCGAATATTTCACATCGGAGTTTGGTCGGTGACCGGAAACAACCTTTTCTTGTTATAAAGTTAAATTTTTATTAGCTCTGAATGGAAAAATACGAGGTTTCAAATCATCAATGTATTTTCAAAAAATATTTTAAGTAGAAGTGAATTATAAACACCGAATTATTATTTGCGATACATAATTAAAATCCGATATGAATAATTTTGCAAACAATTAGCACGGTGAATTTTATTTGAAACGTTTATTATCATTACAGTGTACGTTCTCTTTGAACCGATAATCTCTTTGTCGACATCTTTCAGTAGAATCAGTATTGTAATGTACATAAAGTAGTTTGAGCTACTCCTTTCACCATTAATTTAATTAAGCTTATAAATCAATGGTGATTTAAATATTAAGATCACAAATAATTTCAACGCAATGGCGTTGAAACTTCAGTTCATAAAAATAGATAAGTTTAACTATTGTGAAGAAAATTATTTGAATCAATGAATACTAGTGCAGATAATAAATTGGTCAACATTTATATTGTATAAAAGTACATTTAGCGAATTACAAAGAAAATTAATTAAATTAAAACAAAAGAAAATAATAAAGAATACGATTATACGTAGAAATTTCAACTTAATTAAAATAAAGCGTTACAGTTTTCGTTAATTCAGTTAAGGCGGCAGATTTTCTTGTTAGCAGAATAGAAACATAAAGTGACTTTTTCTAGCGTTAGAAGAAAAAACTTTGAAAGTCCAATAACATAAATAAGAATTTGCGCCTAAGACTGCGATGTTAAAATCCGCACATTGTTTTCCCCGTATTTTTTCATCAGTTACCTTTTTAGTTTAAACTTTTCTGCCTTCTTCCACACATTTTTCTACAATTTCAATTCTTAACAAGGATTTTGTTCAACGATTGAAAATAATTACAATTAAAATACCTGATAAACGCGTGGAACGAGAACATTTCATTACAATTTCATACAACGCCGAAAGTGGAAAGGGAATGACAAAGGGGGAAAGAGAAAGCACCCATTTATGATTGCGTTTCTATAACTTTCGGATGTAGATATCTAGTTGGCAGGCATCCAGCGTTATTTTTTATTTCAGTGTTTGCGGATGCGCTCGATAAAAATGAATGGGAAAAATTAATTTTCTGACAAAAGGCTCTCAAATATGCAATTATGACGGAGTGGCGCATTTGTCCGTTGAGATAGCATCGGGCGTTTCTGCGAATAAAAAACCCCGACATTCGTATTATTCAAAAGTCTCGATATTTATTCAATCGCTGACAAATGACACGAACGATTTGTAATTCGAAGACGAGCTTTTTTTTCCAATTTTTTTTCCGCTCTTTGAACAAACGACTGGTAACGTTGCAACGAATCGAACATCCATCAATGGCGAAAGATATTGAAAAGAATAACTCTTTTTCCCTTCATTTATCTCATTCCATAATCACCGGCCGAGTTGACAGTAATCCATTTTTCGCGTGCATAAACAACGGCAATAAGAAAAAGAAAAAAAAAGTCAAGCGAAACTTGAGAAAAGGGGAAAAAATGGCGAGAATATCTCGAAGCAACGTTGTCATTCGCGGATGTGCCCATCTGAAAGAATAAGTTTGCGTCAATCGCGACGAGTGGAAAGCAGTCTCATCCAGGTGTCCTTTATTTTGTGCAAACTTCTTTTCCGTTTCATTTGAAGTTGAGGAACAATATTAACTCGTCTGTGAATAATCTCATTCAACTTGGCGTGAAGCGATTGATTTTTTGAGAATGCGGAAAAATGGTAATAAAAGAAAAAGTAAGCGGCACCATTACACGTCGGAATGAACATTTGTAATTTTGCATGGAAAAAAAAAATAAAAAAATGAATAAGTGCATTGTAAAAGTGGAATGAATTTTTAAAACTCGTGACATTTCGTCGTATTTTATGATATGATGTAGATTGATTGGAGTTCTATTTTCGCTTTCATCACATTAAGTAATAATGTTTATACAAATCACAATTTATATGTAAAAGCTACAATATCAATCGTAAAATAAATTAAATAAATAATTTATATTATACACTGAGAAAAATGATAGTGTGCACAATTAGCATATAGTTGGCTCAACTATATTCATAATTGAATACGGCCAACTATGTGAATTGTTCTTTTAATTAACGGATTGTTAATTCAACTAGAATTCAGCTACTCTAAGCAAAATGTGTAGTTTATTTAACAATTTTCCACAACTATTTAATATAGTTGGTAGAGCTAAACATTTTTCTGTCAGTGTATAAAATTACAATGCATATCGTTAAAATTACAATAAATTAGTAAAAATAAACAAATTACTTTGAAATAGATTATAAATTTTACGATATGGATTCCATTTTTATGAATTTAATATTTTAATGTTTCACAAAACTAAAAAACGTGGAAATAATGTTAATCAACGTCACTCAATTTACCGTAAAACGAGTGTCGAAAATCAACGAAATTCGCTGTCTATATAACCAACCGGCATTTCACAATGCAAAACAAACTCGAGGCTACTTTTCAACCAACAAAACATAACTCGTTCAATTTAGGAAATCTTTTAACTCGATCTCTCAGCGTCGGCCAAATTTTTTCCCGCTTCGGGAGACCCCCAGAAAACGTCGAGCAACTGTAAAATAGAGAGCGCCGCTTCCTCGCGCGGGTATAAAATACGTGGGTTGCGCGCGTGATTCGGCCGTTATTTCACTTTATCCCGCGCCACCGAGATTCAAGGGGGCCTGCATTTTGCCGTTGACAACTAATTTCTCTCTCGCGCGCTCACAGCTTTTTCGCTCGCACTTGGCGCCCTCTTTTGTGTTGAAGGTACACAAAACGACGGAACAACGAAAACGAGGAGAGGGGGCCGCGTGTAGATGAAGAAGCGCGATTTTTGCACCGCGTTACAAACTTTGCCTTATTCCTCGACAATGCGACAACATCTGTATTTCACGCCACTTGAAACCTCTTTTTCATTTCTGGTATTGGTACAGATAGGGGTGTTGATGTGCGTGCTTCGTTGAAAGAAAAGATTTCTTCCAACAACTACATTTTTATTCAACTAAAAAAAATTATAATGGCAAGTTGAAAATAATTTTCTAGTTGGAAAAAGTATATTTTAAATAAGATTTCTAAACGACTACAGTGTTATTATTTAATTAAACAATGTAATTGCTTAACAAAATTTGTTTTAAATATTTTATATTTAAAATTAATTAAAAACCTAGAATATATTATGAGATGATACAGAAATATCTTAATGAAGATTTTTATTGAAAGTTGTCATAATAAATTTAGAACGAACTTATTTTACATCTAATTTTACTTCATTTTCAATTTCATTCACGAAAATTGATTTTGGAATATTTAAATTGATGGAGAATGTAACAAAAGTTGAAAAAAAGTAAATCAATAACCTTTAAATAAGTTGACAACTTGAAAAATTATATCTTTTTGTGAAACTTTTAACCTACAAAATTTTTTTGACGTTTCTTCATTGAAAAAAAAAAATAATAATAATAAATAAACAGACAAATAATAAATACATTTTTTCGAATTATATTTATTTTTAAAATTTTTTACATGTCACTGAATTTAAAAAATGCGATACCAATGCAAGTATAAATAAAGTGCAGGTGATTTAATAACATCTACTAAAACAAATAATATCGTTAAACCAACGAAATTCTTTTCCTCGGTGTTCGTTCCCCTCGAATTTCATTTCGGCGAATTGTTTCGCAACTTTCACAACGACCGGCCGGTGCTTTTCAGCAAAGACCGTGCAACGCGAAAACCGTTTCAGTAATTGGCAAAATGTAAACAAATTCGGCAAAACGAAACGCGCTTTAATTTCCCAAAAGTTTGCCGTCCTGATGCCCGCGGATGCAAACTCCGTGTTTGAATCCGCGTTTTTTTTTTTTTTTTTTTTTTTTTTTTTATCCCCTCTCCTTTTTTTTCGGGTAAATTTGGTTTTTGTGATAGCTACCGAACGCTTCTCTCCCTTTATTTTTCTGTTTAATATTTTTCCGCCCACACATTACTTGTATCTTACAAATTTTCTCGTTAATATTGGTTCTCCGGTCTTCTTGTATCATTTTTTTTTCGTCTATGTAATTTTTCTTTTGCTTTAATATTCTCATGTTTGTGTTATTTCTTTTACTACTACTCCCTCCCCCCCCCAG
>JABFOV010002811.1:0-18467 GCA_022817685.1 Aradophagus sp. ZL-2020 | reverse complement strand
ATTTGTCCCCTACCCTTTTTCTTCACACATACACTGTAAAAAAAAGGTTTAATTTTAAAACAGATTTACTTTAATTCAGTTGCAAGCAAATCTGCTTTAAATTTAAAATTCGAACTTGAAAATTAAACTTCGAACTTGAAAATTAAACCAAACCAACTTCATGTTGTTTGTCAGCATTTATTTTTGTTCTCGAAATAAGCTCAATGATCCGACGACATTTTAAGGTTATCATTATTGATTCGTTGTCGTTTTAACGATTTTGTCACTCGTGCTATTGCAAATGTACACATTACCCTATATCTGGATAGATACTATATTTTCAAATTACACACTGAACTTTAAATTTAAACTCCTTACTTGAATTTTAAAGCAATTATTTTCATATGCTCTTGAAATTCAAATTTGTAACTTTAAAAATCAAATTAAAATATGTACTTTTCAATTGAGAGTTTAATATTAAAGCATACGTGCTTTAAAATTAATGTTCGACATTAATTTTCAAGCAGATTCACCTGAAAATACGGTTTAAAATTAAACTTCCGTTTTTACAGTGTATAATAGTATTTTTTTATTGAATAATTTTTCAAAAAGAAGCTTGAATATTTCAATGTTGAAAAATATAATTTTTTTATTTCTGATTATAATTTATGTTACTAAATTATATATGATTAATTTTCGTTGATTAAGAAACGTTGGAAACTTCAACTTCAACAAAAAGATGTAAGGAAAAAAAATAGTGGTGATAAAAAAAGTTTCGACTTGAATACTGACGAAAATGTACTTTTCGTTAAAAAAGGAATATCTTGTTCTTTCCAATTTTCGAACCAAAAGTATCAATTTCGAGAGAAAAAGAAAGAATAAATTTTCTCTCCAAATGGTGATGTTTCAATCAACTAGGAACTTGTTTTCGAAAGAAATGATTTCTTTGTAAACAAAAAAGATTCCTTTTGGAAAATTATTAAAAACCTTTGCGATCGAAATGAAAATTTTTCGAACGAAAGGTTACTTTCAAGAGCGAACCCCGGAGAACTGGCCAGAATTCGGTTGTAACGAGTTGAGTCATTGTTGCATCGTAATTTTAGTGAACGTTTCGTCCGTAGGCTATGCGAAATGGAGTCGAAACGAGTGTCGGAGTGGTCGATGAAAATGGAGCATATTTGCGAGCAGATGGCGACGAGAGCGTTTTGAATGGCGAGCTCCGCGGCGAAGCAAGTTGCGCGCGAGCGGCGTACGGCGTTATCGATGAATTACAGTTATGGTCATGGAATGCCACTAGAAAATCACCTGTTGCTTCGCTGTTTCGGGCGTAATGTATGGCTACACGGTTTCTGCCGTACCTGCCAATGTCCCGCGTCCAGCGCGAGATTCGCGATAAAGATTATTAAGTGTTGAATTAATAGGAAGCGATCGCGAGCGATCGGGCTAAGAGGCGATTCGCGCGGGGGAGATAACGGGGCCCGCTCGGAGTCACCTGAAATACGGTACGAAGCACTTCCTCCTTTGCAGCTTATTCCGCGCAGTTGCCGTCTATCTGATAATATTATCGCTCGCGTGATTTTACAGCCAACCGCGGAAACCAAATTCTATTCCAGATTAATATAACGGAATGCTCGGCTTTCTCAACTTCAACGTACTCGCGAATTTCGGCTCGGCTTTGCTTCGCGTGCATAATGTTATTTAAGACAATTTAAAACACACATTGCAAGATCCGAAATTTTGCATTTTCACCTTTTATTGCGAAGAATGTTCAAATATAAATAACTCTACCGTCCTCGGAGTTGATAATTGCTTTTCTTTTCTGCCTTAGGGCAAAAAAGCACCACTTTTCCACCTCAATGAGTATGAAAAGTAGTATTTTTCTTGTACGGATTGCAAAAAGTATCGTGTGCGAAGGAAAACTGACTTTTATTACGCAATACATTTTTGTACGATTACCGTATAAAGGTTTTCTCGTTCATTTTCAATGACGTTCGTTGTATTTACTTTTAAATTTGAAACTTAATTTGAAAAAAGCTGCATTTAATAACAGAAAGTGTAAATAATGAATCACATTTAGATAGCTGCAATTTCTTGCATTGTACTTTAGCGTTGGATATAGTTGTAAATTAAGTCGAGCCGCAGTGATCGACGTAGAAATTGTTTATTCACTCGCTCTGCGATCATTTTTTGCAATTGAACTTGACAAGTCGTAACTATGAAAAACAGGTGAAATGATACCAAGTTTGAATATAATCAAGACGTAAATTGCTCGTAATCGTTCGCAGAAGTATTATTAACGCATATACTTTGATTGCGCTTGAAGCATGAATAAAAAGCGCGTTGTTCGATCGTTTTCAATCTCCACTGCCTCGATTGAATTTATTTTCAATTCCTTTTTTTATCGCGCGACCAACCAGTGGAATACGATTTTCAATCGCCAGTGGAAAATGCTAAGGCTGTTTGCTTTTCTTTTTATTCTACGTTAATTTCTAGTTTAATACAAGACGACTCTTAATTATCCCGTGTTCCAATTCTTTGAAACATAATTCAATTCTTTCAGCGCGCTGCTTTTTATTTATCATTCCTTCGTTCGGTGCTTTTTATATTTTTGCTTAATACTGTATATAATATAAATTAATAAAACAAACTGTAATTTTGTCCTGAACATCAAAGTTACTTTCACGGCAAATTACTTCCCTGAAATACGTAGCATAGTTTTTTGCAACAATCAATCAAGATCCACGAGAATAGAGGAGTGTAAAAAAAGTTTGAGATTAGACTGCGAATTGGATCGTTGGAAAGTCAAATTGGGATGATTTTGTAAGGAGCTGAACATTAATGCATAGATTAGCGCGTGGGTTCCGAAAGAGACGGTGATATATTTCGTGGGCCTACGCGTTTCGCGAACGGCATTCCTCGCGGGATCTAGCCAGTAGAAAAACGGGCTGTTGCCCACGTAGAAATTGGTAAATACTTGTCACTCAAAATGGCAATGAAGATGGAAGTTTGTATCATTCGTGAAAATAATTCTTGCAGACAATGGAATTCAGTTATTGGTTTTCTTTTCCTGAAACTACGTTTAAAAATAGAAGATCGTGATAAAAAACAAAAATTTATTTAATTTGCAGTTGAGTGTAATAAATTAACGAGTCAAAAAAATTATTAATTTAATGAAGTTGAAGTTTCCAACGTTTATTAATAAACGAAAATTGATAATATATAATTTAGTAACATATATTGTAATTAGAAATAATAAAATTATATTTTCAAACATTAAAATATTCTAGTTGTTTCCTGTAAAATTACCCAATCAAAAAGTACTGTTATTTTTATGAAGAAAAGTATATCAGATTCTATTTTCGTTTACTAATAAACGTTGGAAACTTCAAACTAATTTAATTTATTATTATTTCACTGATTATTATCATTTTCAATTCAAACTTTACAATTTAAATTCTTTTTCAATGTACGAATAAAAACTTGCTCGAAAACGAATGTCATGCTTTTTTTCACGCCAACATTTGTATATTCATTTTGGATGAAGCTGAAAATGTCGGCTAATTAATCGTGTTTTTACGAAACGAAAATTCGATGAAAGGAAGCTAGTGATTCATTGACGAATCGAAACTCGAAGGTTAAAGGGTGCGTGGGCGTATAAAGAAGACATCTTTGTAACATAATACCACTTGATTTTTTGGTTAAATGAGTTTCCACTTGAATTAAAATAGATATCGGGTTTCGAAGGACTTTTCGGAAATACATTTCAATACATTAGATAAGACGAGTTACAATGAAAACTAGCCGAACGTACTCACGTCGAGGCGTTAGTAGCAAAACAAATTCATACGCGTTTGCGAGTTGAAAAGTTTTCATCGGATTTAATCGTTGGTCGACGGACAGATGGTAATCCGATTTTTTATGCAAATTTTAACTTACACTGTATGAGCCTCGAAATGTGTCAGTCGCGAACAGTATAATTACTGAGATTATCGCGTATCCTTAAACAACTCGATATCCATATTTTGTAACATTATAATTATGAATGTGAAGTTTTCCACGTGGAAATATCCACGTGATTCGAACTTTTGAAATATTCCAACAAATTTGATGTATGTTTCAACAATAAATTCAAAGTATATACATATAATTCAAGCAGATTTTAAATACGTACTTGTACTTTATATATATTTTATTCAATTTTTCCCAATTTTTATATCGCGTGGATATTTCCACGTGGAAAACTTCACATTCATATTACAATTACGGTTTGGAAAAAACGTGCAAAAACAATTTTCATTTGCGAATACAGCGGGTAAACGATACGCGAACGAGAGTATTCGTTAATCTGTAAATGGACATTTTTCTCGACAGTCGAAACAATTATTAACACAACAATTATAAATTATTATAATAATTATTAACAGAGTGGTGGTTGTGAAATGGAAGATGCAAAGTGTCTTTGGACGGGTGTAAAAAGTGACTCACCCACGTGGTCGGGCGCGCAAAACCGAGCAACCTTCGGCGCGAAAAAGTCGCCGGCCGACGTTGAGGTAACAAAAATTAACAAACGCCAATCCCACGGACAAACAACAACAAAAAGGAGCGAGGCAAGGCGGGACGCCATAAATCGGCGTTTCCATTAACATTTGTGTTCGGCCTTTTAGCGTTCCAATTTCATGCTCGACTTATTCGATGAGGTCAACTTCCTGGTCGTGGACTTTTTTCCGGCCGCGATCCAATTAGTCGGCGAAACGTCCTCGATTGGTGGCATCGATCGCGATGTCCTTGCGACGTAATGTAATCTCGCAGCTGCCGAGGATGAAAAACGAAAGGTAAAAAAGGGAGGAGAAAAAAAGGCCCGGGGAATACGCACTTACATAAAACACGAAGCACAGCTCCGGTTAGATAGCGAGCCAAGTGCTTTATATATCCTGCGAGGTGTGGACAAGAACGCACTTCTTATCGGCCGATACGTTTGCGTGCCGAAAAAATGACAATCATTTTATGGCGTCGAAACGGGAGGAAGAGGAAAAAAGGACACGAACAAAAGTCGTACATTCGAACGCCGCCAAGCAGAACCTATTAATTATTATTAATCGTGCCAATTAATCGGCCCGTGTCCGCTGATGAATTATGCCGCGAGTACACGAAATAAGACCTGTCTCGCGTCGCTCATTCCGTTCGACGACTTATTTCATTCGAACCGCCACTTATCTTTGTGATCGCTTTTCTTTTTGCACGTTCAATGTTTAACAACAAATTCAGCAGGAAAGGAATTTACAAACGGTTTTTTGTCAACGAACTTTGACAAATTTTCAGTGAAAGTTGTCACTTTGTCTACAATTCGTTGAAAAACTTTGAACAGTAATGCGCAAGAAGTTTGCAACG
Organism: Aradophagus sp. ZL-2020; assembly: GCA_022817685.1. Classification (NCBI taxonomy): domain Eukaryota; kingdom Metazoa; phylum Arthropoda; class Insecta; order Hymenoptera; family Scelionidae; genus Aradophagus; species Aradophagus sp. ZL-2020. Next base: position 13,100 of record JABFOV010002811.1, on the reverse strand, counting down.
TTTATTTGCAACAAATTTTTAATAAAACATTTCATCCATCGATAATCAAAATCAGAACTTGAATTTATATCAACGCGATATAAAACGACGTAATTAATTTTTTCGTATATTTTCTTCATTTAGAAGTATACGTTTTTCGATAAAAAATTTATGGAATTTGGAATTCGTTGCAAATATACGTTGCAAGCTTCCTGCGCATGAAAAATATCACAAGATTTTCCGAGTAATTATTTTTTCACTTAATTTTACATTTTTCGGTAATTTTTGTACAAAATTGTACAACGAGAAAACGATATTGTACAGTATGGATTGTACAATTTTTAGCATTCTGATTGGTCGAAATAAAGCAATCGAGCAATGTCATTGGCTTAAATTAATTACGATATTGTATCGTAAACAGTTTACTATATGAAATTGTCTACATTACGATATATTAGAGATTACAATATGGTTTTCTCAGTGTAGAAAAAATGAAAATCAAAATTGTACTTTGCACATTTTTTTTTCAAAGTTTGAATTCGTTGACTAAAAAACGTTTGGAACTTTTTTCCTATGCACTAACGAGATTATTGAATAGACTTTAAGTTGCAAGTGGAATGATTTCGATGACATTTGTTCGTAATTCAAACGTAAGTATTTAATGTCGTCTTGTAAAGCAGTTAAAGGACAAACAAACGTATGAAAGAAACTGAAATCTTTTTTCTCACAAGACCGTAGATATATTAAGAATTTAATTACACAGTTTAGCGCTGCAAATTGTACAATCTGACGTAAATGTATTAATTGTGTAGGTTATTGCATCGGTTTGGTTTATTTATGTTTTGAGTGAGTCATGTGTTAAGTTAATACCAGTCGGAATCCTTGAATGAGCGATCAACCTAGCGTCGTAACTCATCGACCGAAGCAACTTAATTATCCATTAGTTTAAAGTTTATCTGGGAAAATTTTAAAGAATCATTACATTCAAGTTGTAGACTTTACTTTTCTCTCCCTCCTTTAATACTAATAAACAGATGGAGCTGAAAATAAATATTTATGATGAGAAAAAAGGTTTGATTTATGATTAAATAATATTAGCAAACAAAACGCTTAAGGCTCAGTGATTGATAGCTCAGACGTAAAATCATTTTCATTCATACGTCTCGCGCGTTGCCGGTTAAAAAAAGGTTGCATAATTAATAATATTTCAAAATTGATATCGCCGTATCGAGACTCGGTGTCAGAATTGACCTATGAACGTGTCATTAAATGCTCGGCGAATAGAGGTTTACAACCATTTAAAAAAAGTGCAACTATAAAATTAAATAAATTCTTATTTGATCAATAATATCAATTAATCAATGGTACCAATTAACCGATCAATATCGGCCATTAAAATGGACATCAATGATCGAGTGTAAAGTTAATGAATTTTCTTGATCGAATAATGATAATTTGATAAAGTTATAAATTATTGTCGCGAGTTTCGCTGTAAGGAGTTTCGTCGAGTGGGATAAAACGAGAGGCGCAAAGGACGAATGGAAAGCCGACTGAGTGAGTCGTATAAGGTGAAAAGGTCCGGGGAACGGGAAGACAGTGTCAAAAGGCTGGCAGCGATGGGAGCTAATGTATGCTCGAGGCCGAGATTTGAGTCACGGAATGCACGGGCCGCGAGCGCTGTAAATCAATTGGCGCGCGCGCAAGGGCGGCCGCGGCGATGAAAAATCGCCGGCGACGTTTTACAAGTAATTTCCTTCGGCCGTCGAGCGCGCCGATCGTCCTTTCTATAATTTACGACAAAGGAAACGTATCGCGGAGTGCGCCGGCGCGATAAGCCTGCTGACAATGAAATCGTTAATCCCGCGACATTTTCACGAGCGCGGAATTCCACGCGGCCTCGCTCCGGAACGAAGCGCCTTCCTTCGCCTCGCCGCGAATTATTATTTCGCCTCTTCCTGCTCTTTTTCTCGCCCCGCTTCGCCTCACCCCACCCCCCCCCCCCTCCGCTTCTTCTCGCTTTGTTTCTCCTTTTCCTCCTCCTCCTCATCCTCCTCCTCCTTCGTTTTCTTCCTCTTCGTCTTTTTCTTCTCCTACTTCTCCTCCTCCCGTAATATCGTTTTTCTTCTGCGATCACATAGCGCCTGGCATTTACTGACTTATTAACCACGGCCGCTTCTACGCTAAAATATGCAGCAAATGTAGGTGCTCGTTAACGTAGCAGTATATTTTATAGTTTGCGTTAGATAATCGGGGAGTAATAAAAAGTGTTGCGTTATCTATTCTCAATGTCGATGGAGAACCGCATTTCATTGCCGGATATGCTCGGAGGAATACGATTATTGTTCATTTTTATGCGAAAGCGGATAAACGCGTGTCGCGACTGTGTCAAAGTCGTGACTGTTTTTTTCACCACGTCGATCGAAACTCAATGGAAACGTCACTTTTCAGTCGAGGGCTCACACTTGTTACATTTTCAAATTGCCTTTTAAATTCGTAAATATACTAAGACTTTCCTCTTTTATGTGTTCTTGAAGTTTCCAACGTTTACTAGTAAACGAAAATAAAATCTGATGTACTTTTCTTTAAATAAACAACAATATTTTTTGATTGGGTAATTTACCAGGAAAAAACTAGAATATGTCAATGTTTGAGAAAAAAATTTTTTTTATTTTCCATTACAATATATGTTACTAAATTATATATAATTAATTTTCGTTTATTAATAAACGTTGGAAACTTCAACTCCATTCTTTTATAAGGTCAATTTACTAGATTTAAGGGAATTTTGACTTTTCTTATTTCTTTTCATTAATAAAAAAAGTTACTGTTTTATTTTTCTACTTGAATCCTAATGTCCAAGATAATAACACGAGTGTCTATTTACAAAAAGAAAATTTCATTCGAAATGTATATTTTTCGTTTTATAATCCAAGTAGCTCAGATGTACCATTTAACCTACTTAGCATATAAGTATGTTTATTAAATTTTGCATTCAATGAAACGTGCACGGGATTTGATGGTGATTCCAAACATATTTGGTTCGCGTTGCAGTGGCTACAAAAAGTGGCACAATGTTAAGAACTGGAACGTGCGAATTACCCCTTTTACCAAAGTACCATCTTCGTACAAAACTTCTCATTAAAATACTTTTAATTAGAAGCTTTCTTGCATTGCGAGGAATTAGTTGTAACAGCAATATTAACTAATTGCTAATTACACGTACGGATGCTGCTTCTCCGTCGCAACAGTCGTGTTTATTTTAATCGGTTCGGCGATTTTGCCACCAAAAATTGAGACGTATTCGGCAATCGCCGAACAATCAAATACTTTCACTTTCGCACTAATTACATATTGTAATTATAAAGTTTTGTCGATAATTTGCGAATTTACGTTGGCTACGTAAAGTGACACAGAAACAAAATGTTTTTCAAAAATTATACATAACAACCAAAACCGTCTTTACATTCAACTGCAATAAATGCAAGGTTGAAAACTGTGTATCTCGCTTGTTATCGTTTATAGTAAATGAAATTGAAATTGGCTAAAATCTAACAGTCAATAAGAAAGGTATTTTACGAAATTAAACGAAGATTCGCGAAATTACCGAGCGATAGGTAATTTTAACTCAAACCCGATTTGCCCCTTTTTCGCCTCTTATTAGAGGTATTACCTTAACGTAACTTCGGCTCGAGTTGTTCCCGTCGATACGGAATTCTATCGGCGAGCGAACGCAACATTCGGGCGGCGTCGTTGCGTTCTTTCCTTGTTTCGCGAGGTTGAAAAATAAATGGCAAAGTTAATTCCTTCGGTTCGAAGAAGCAATCTCGGTAATCGCGGGACGTGACATCTTTATTCAAAAACCGTGCGTTGATATTGAGCAAACGGGCATAAAAATGGCAATTTTACGGGGCAGTGTCGATGCGAAGCACGCTCGCGCGCGATATCCCCCCTTCGACGCATTCTCCGCGTTTTCTCATGCACCTTGCCTCGCTAACGCACCTCGCGTGGGCGTGTGCACTCGAATCCGGCCGAGGTTGGGATAGGTCACGAGCGATCGCCGCGAAAACGAGCGGCCGAAAGCACGAAAGCGGGCCGGCAAAAAGTCGAAAGTGATTAAACAAAAATAATAAAAAAAAAAAAACCATTTCCCATGTCGACTGCGCCATTGTCGCTGCCCGGGTATAAATTAGCCGCTTATTTCCAAACAATCACTAATAATTTTGATTCATGCATGAATTCATGCAGAATGTATATTGCCGGGCATTTTTTCCTGCCAACATTATTAGATCTATAAATCTGGCGCGACTTTTATTGGATTGTAAAGTGGTCGCAACGGGATTATTTTATATCGCCGTACGTTTCTCGTTTGTCGATAGTCGCGATGCGTTTTTGCTTGGATTCGAAAATGGGGGGAAAAAAGAGTGGAGGGGGGGGGAAACGGAGGTACGAATTTCCCGCGATTCGCGTGCGATTCAATGTTATCTGCGCCTTTCATTGTGCGCGCCCGGAGAAAGTTGGCGCCCATTGTCCGCGACTCCGCCGTGCAAATAGAGAACTCCGGATAATTAGGAAGCTATGGATTCGGCTTCGGGACTTATAAGTGTAAATTCGCGATTCCCAGGTGCTATCGCGCCCGGCGATCCGAGAACCGGCTTTCATTGTCTCCGCGTTCGCACGTGATAGTTTACTGGGTTAACAACCAAATCGCGCTCACGCGAGTTCTTTTATCGCGCTCCGCCAAATTAACATCTGCCCCGAGCTTCTTCCCCGAATCCGTTGTTTTCCGCCAAATTTTACTCGGCGAAAATCCCGGGCAACGTTCTCTTCGTTTTCATTTCATGTCGATGACAATTGCACCATTTTCAATTCGTCTTTATCGCTAAAGGAAAAACAATTATAATGTCTAGTTTAATGGTAAATGCATTCATGGCGGATGTTTGTACTTTTTCATACGAGTGATAGATTTTCAAAACAATCTTATCAAGTAAAGTAAATGTGTAACGAGAAACAATAAATTATTGCTTTGGTTGAAATTGTTTTTACAGTTGGATGATACTTGAGATTTTCAATAAAAAGTTGAAGTAATATTCGTGTACATTCAGCTGCGAAAAAATGATATTTCAAAATCGTTTACCTCCAAACAACTTTAATAAGAATAATTACAATTTATGGCGATTTCTCGTTTCAAGATTAACAGTCGCCGCGCGTGTAGAGGAAGTTTGAAACGTTTATTTGCAACGAATTCCAAATTGCATAAATTTTTAATAAAAAAAGATGTATTTCTAACGAAAAAAGTGAACGAAAAAATTAATTGTTTTATTTTACATCGTGCTGATATAAACTTAAGTCTGGTTTTGCTTGTTGAAAAACGAAATGATATTTTATTAAAAATTCGTTGCAAACTTCATGAAGTTGAAGTTTCCAACGATTATTAATAAACGAAAATTAATCATAAATAATTTAGTAACATAAATTGTAATGAGAAATTAAAAAATTATATTTTCCAACATTGAAATATTCAAGCTTCTTTTTGAAAAATTATTCAATAAAAAAATACTATTATATGTGTGAAGAAAAGTATATCAGATTTTATTTTCGTTTACTAATAAACGTTGGAAACTTGAAATTCATGCAAACTTCTTGCACATCGTCGGGCGCTGAAGTGAAAAACTTGACTCCAACAATTAAATTTGCCGCTGCCAGTCCAACGTGGACTCTGTCATTTCCAATTCGAAATTCGCGGTTTTGCCAACTTTAACAAAACATTAAGGTTTCGTTTATTGACCAAACATGTTGATTCTGCCGATTCACACCATCTTCTTTATTTCCATTTGCTGGAAATTTAATTTTGCGTGATAGAAATTTTTAATCGGAGCAAATTAGTATCGGTTTTGATTTTGATAACACATCGAAGCGCGGATGAATGAAAGAAAACGCTCGGCGGTTAAACGCCAGTTGGCTGGCTCGCTGTGAAAATAAGAGCTACATCTCGGCGAGATCGCATCGCGATACCGAGGTCTTAGGTCAGCTTCGCGAGGAATTACTTTATTTAATAAGTCCCAGAAGAAGGGCGCTAATAAAGCGGCGGTGGAAAAATAATATGGAAAGCCGACTCGGAGCGTAAGCACGTTGTTTCGGCCTAACAACTTGGCGCACGAACTACACGTATTTTCTCAACTCGCGGATCCCGCTAAATAATCTGTCTCATTAATTTTGACCCAGTGAAAAACACGCGCTCGACCGTTTCGTACGACGATTCGGCTTTTCACCGCTGCCGACTTTCGCATTAATTAGACTGGAAAAAAGGTACAAATAAATAAGCCGCGACGACTTGTCATTGCAAAAGCTTTGCTTGCCACTTTTACACCGCGACTTTGCGTAACGCGTTTCCAGTTTTGTGAATACAGTGCGAATTGAAATTTCGATAGTCACAACGACGTTATAATAATAAAAGTCGAATGTACGTATTCGACGAATTTTAATTTTCATTCGCGAAAACATTTTCATACGATCACTCTTGAAGCGTTTTTTAGACAGCCGATGAATAAATATATGATAATTGAGCTCTAAAGAAATTTAAAAAGTGTAAACTTCGGTTAAAGCAGGTTGTAATGATAAATAAAGTTATTAAAGGATTTTAGCAGAATTCAAGACATTTTTATCGATTGTAACGCGTTTGCAGCAGGTATGATAATTTATTACAAAGATATTCATTTTGATAATATCGAACGAAAGATTATTGGTTATCTAATAAAGTAATTTTTATTGATAATTGTTTATGACTAATTAAATTTTTGTTGTCAGTTTTATGAGTCGTAATGTATTAAACGACTGCAATCTTAATTTTCTAATGCTTTCTGGAGGCCATGGGAAACTGCTAACGCATCGATTGTCCCAGTGTGAAATCGATAAAATGCGTATTCAATTCGTAACGCACAGTTTTTGAATAATTAAAAAATCACAATGTTGCGCTAGACAATAGTCAATCGCGCACTTAAAATAATTGTTCATTTTTGTTTTCAAGTTGTCAGATAAGGATTTTCATAAACTTTCTGCGATGTTTTTCTCTGAAATTTTGCGTTGAAATAATACTTTAAAAGAGACGTGGAAATGTTGTTTTAATAAATTTTGTGTAATATATTGATATAGATTTGTATCAATGTAACGTTTCGTAGTGCTAGCGAATTCGATTTTTCGCGTTCGAATATAAATAATAAATTTTAATGCGACATAAACTCGGAATGAAATTACATACAATAAGAACAATCTTCTGTAACGGAATATTATTCCCGCCAAGTGTGATTGAAATTTTAAAGTAATTGTTATTATATAGCAATCGATTATTATTATTTAGCGATCCCGCACGACACGAACAGTAATTGTTTTCGAAAGCAAAAGAAAACAATTTCATTTATCTGATTTTCAATTGATCCATAAATCTTGGGCGCAATAAATTATTGTAAAAATGTAATTGTTAAATTTGAACCGTGCAGTTTCAGTAAACTTTATGTTGGACATTATTTCTGCTATAAACCAAGTTTTCGATTATTTTTATAGAAAAAGTAAACCGTTAAACAATTATCTTTGAATATTGTTATTAAAATGTGCGAACGATTCAATAAAATTTAATAACGTGCACGTTTATCAAAAAAGGAATATCTTTTCACTCAAAGCGAATTCTCTTGAGTCAAAAGTAAAGAAAGGAAACTTTTGTCTTTTTAAATGACAAGAAATTCTTTGGGAAAATGGAAATTGTCAAACGATTGGAAATCACGTATTGAGATATTGGGATAATATCGAATCGGTGGTGGCAAAGTCGCGCGGTGGAATTTGAATGGGAATAAGAAACGGTGGAAACGCGTCGCGTAATATCGCCGGGATGTTTCGGCCCTCGGGGTTTGGCGGGAAAAAAATGACATTCCCGACACGGCCGATAAATCGTCGCGGCGATTAGCTTACAAGCTCGCAGCATTTTAACCCATTTTTCCGCTCGCGCCAAGGATACAATGTACAATGAAAATTCATTCCGCGTACGTCGTCGTAAATCTCGCAATAAAGCCAGGCCGGCCGCTTGTGGCTGTGAATTGTTGATGTGAATTTAAACGTAGGCCGCGTTCGCGCGCGCGGCAATTTTTAAAAGCGCGCGCGCGCGCGCGCGCGCACGAATGCCTTTCGGTGCGGAGCCCGGGCGACTCGAGCGCGCGGCGGTACCTTCACCAGAACGCAGGTGAAGGCGATATCGAAAGTCGATTCCGTTTTGTATCCGCCGTCGCCGGCGTCGCGCGCGAATTTGTACCGTGTGAACGGGTCAGCGCGTCGCAACTTCAATGCTTCTGCAATAATCTCGGCGATATTTCAATTTCATCGCCAAAGACAAAGCGAACAATTTCCAGATAAAAATCCTTTGTTTCGCCGGGATAATTAATTTCCGAGTTACATATCGCGTGCTTCGCCTCCTATATATCGTTCAATTTTTCACGTTTACTTATCTCTCCGGCGCGTTTCCTTTATAAACCTCCGCATTTTTCGTACGAAGCAATTACGTTAATGAAGATGAAATGTTTAACGAAACAATCGAACATCTGCCACGTCATTTTACGTTAAGTCTAACGTATTATCAATTAGTCGAATATTTAAATACAATTAAAAATCATTCGTGTTACTAATTTCACGTTTCAACAGTTCAACTGTATCGAAAAGTTTCGTCAAACTGTGAAATCGCCGGCAACTCTTTTATCTCTGTTTCCTCGCTTTTGTCCCCGCTTTATTTTCGCCGTTCTTTTGCACTTATTATCGATACGCTCGTCTTCTCTCTCCCTCCGTCCGCCTTGCCGCTTCCCTACTCCACTTTCCATTTATTTCGTTTTTCTTTTCCTTTTTTTTTTCCAATTCCGCGCGCAAATTCCATCGCTCGATTTGCCGTGGAATTTCTATAAATACGATTGTGTGAAAGATTGCGCGAAATTGTCATTGTTTATTTTGCATGAGCGCGTACTTTTCAGCCCGGCTTCATTTGACCGAGCCTTCTTTATACTTGCCTTCGGCGCCGAGATTTATTCCAAGTCTTGATTACTATCGGGGATGGGAATATTTGCTTAATTAATATTTGAGAAAAATTCTCTAAGGCTTAGAGAGATTTTGAGGGCTGATTATTCGCGGGAAATTATAGGGTGATGCGCAGACTCTTGCGCTTTTTAGCAAAACCGGGCGCGTTCGCCGGGGAGAAAAACTTCGGCCGAGATAACGAGCGAGAAAAATGCGCATTTTATGGCCGCGCCATTTTTGCACGCTACTTTTAGTTTTCGAAAAACATTCGACCGTTTTTACGCGTGCGTTTCCGAGCGTGTTTTTCCGTCTAATTACACTGAGAAAGCCATGTTGTAACCACTACAAGATATATTGTGACGTGGACAATTTCATATAGTTGACTATTTACGATATCATATTGTAACTAACTTCAGCCAATGATATTGATAGATTGCTTCATTTCCACCAATCAGCATGCTGGAAATTTTACAATCCATATTGTACAATATCGTTTTCTCAGTGTACGTACGCACACTTTTATTAATACTCATTGGAAGAAAAAAGAAAAGTTGTTCAATGTGTTTGGTAAATATTTTTCCAGGAAAATAGAAGCGTTTTTCTTTTTACACACACCATTTTTCTTTAAAAATTGTTCCTTTAAAAATTTAACTTAGCCCTATTCTCGCAAAAGACATCGAACATGATATCATAATTGACTCCGATCGTCATTTCGCAAGCCAGTAAAACATTGGAGCGAGAGCCTTGAGACGCTTATTGAATCGTAATCACCCTCGCGATTTCACGTCATCCCGTGGGCTCGTTATTAACGTTTCCAAAAATGGATTCGATCGTGGCCCTTAATTCCTCAATGCGAGACCGGGATGATTCATATATCGGACGCGATTGGGACGAATCCGCAAATTCAGTCCGAATCCATATAGGGTCCGAGCGAGTAGGCACACTCGCGCTGCCATAATCGCACGCCGAGTATGGCCAATCCAAAGAGAATCCACTTTCAGTTGCGCTCCGTGTAACTCGGCCTCCAAGTTGGAGGCTCCAACGTCCGCGGATAAAGACCGCGTCAGGTGCGAACTTTCGATCGAATTTTCGTCCGTCGTTTATTCATTTTTATCCCGTCGTCTTGTCCGTTCCTGCTCAACATTTTATTTTCTTTCCTTTTTTCGAAAGAACGTGTTTTTAATGCGTGTTTCGCATTACGAACGGGGAACTGGAGGAATCGCAAAGCATTATACTTAATTATTAAACAAGTCACTTGACTTAAAATTGATATAATTATTTTAAATTGATAGATAATCAAAGTAATTATGATTTTCAAATTGAAGTCGTGTATTCTCGTAAAAGACAGGGTGACACAACAGTCTGATATGTTAATCACTACTCGACCTTTTCTCCGACAACAACAATCAAGTCGAAATTCTTCTTTCTTTTTTTTTCATTTGTATATTTATATAATTGTTGCACGTTGTTGACGTGAACTCAATTCGAAGTGGATTACGGCTGTTTTTCTTTTTTCCTTTTTTTTTTTTTTGTTTCTTCTTGCTGAATATTCAACGACGATGCAACGTTTCTTGTCACTCGTGTCACTTATTTCATGGAAGCACTTCGAACGTAGGCGTCGTTGAGTTACTCGACGCACGTTACGAAACTTAATTGTACGTAATTACTTGTTTGAAATATGGATAAAAAAAATTATGAAAACTACGACTGCGAACTTTCAAAAGAAGGTCTTTCATTAAATATGCTCATTACTCATGTTTCGCTAACAAAAAACCGCTTCCCTTTTCATTTTGTGTACAATTTGTCAGGATTCTTTTTTTCTTTTTTCGTTTTTGCGTAAACTCCTTTATCTCTAAATTAACGCTTCATGCTTCGTAAAGCATTCAGTTCCTTGCGGCATGCAAATCATTTGCGAGGATTTCAGATGCTGCCGTGAAGCGGAAAATAGCTCATTTCATTATCAGTATAATTTCTAGCGAAATTACATTAACTGACAGATTTCGAATCACATGGCCCTACGTGTTGCAATCGAAAGCACTGTGTCATCGGAATTGCGACGAAAGATACGATGATGGTGAAAAATTTGTGTTTCAATTTATGATTGATTGCCACATTTTTGAGCTTTCCAATCGTATTATTATTATTCATTAATCACAATGAAAAATCTAAGGCTGTTGACTTATTTTGAAATCTGAGCAAAACAAACGTTAGATGAAATTTCCAACGTCTACTAATAAACGAAAATTATTTGAATATAATTTAACAAGATATTGTAATTAGAATTAAAAGTATTGTGTTTTGAAAGTTGAATATATTCATAATTGTTCTTGTGAAATTATTCATACATTAAAGTTTTCATGAAGTTGAAGTTTCCAACGTTTATCAATCAACGAAAATTAATCATACATAATTTAGTAACATAAATTGTAATGAGAAATGGAAAAATTATATTCTCAAACATTGATATATTCTAGTTTTTTTCTATAAAATTACCCAATGAAAACGTACTGTTATTTGTATGAAGAAAAGCACATCAGATTTTGTTTTCGTTTACTAATAAACGTTGGAAACTTCAAACTTATATAGTTCTCAACTTTTATTAATAAACGAAAATTAATTAGAAATAATTCAATAAAATAAGTTGAAATCAAAAGTGAAAAATTCTACTTATCAAAACATGAATGTATTACAGCTTGTTCTTACGAAAATATTAATTAAAAGATACCATTGTTTACGTTTCGAAAATTAAATTTGATTTTATTTTCGTTTAATGATAAACGTTCAAAACTTCAGTGTTATAATTATTCGATAACAGACACCATCGTTGGTAGGTGTAGAAAATTTTATCGAATTAAATTTTGTTTACCAACAAACGTTGGACATTTCAGAAGCTCAGTGTATCTCCGTGACGCGTGAAGCAAAGTTTACGTTGGTCGTAAAAATGGAAGATAAATTTTGTCGCCAAATTCAAAACTGTCGGCGTTAAAGCGAACGTCCAGGCGTTGCAGGTACGTTGCACGTGCGATGCAAATCATCATCTTTCTAATCCGCTATAACTCAAACCCGCGACGCGTCCGCGCGAAGGCGTACTGAATCGTCATTTAAATAAATTAATAATCAATAATCAGCGCCGACAATTCAGACGCCAGTCCCGCGCTTTATTGGCTTATAACGGATGTCTTCATTAATTTCGCCGGAACGTTTAACAAGCGCCTTAGTTAAAATAATTAAGTCCATTAAATTCTAATGTTGCGGTAACATTTCTGCTGAATAAAGTGCGAGTGGCCGATTGACTCGTTACTCGTGACAGCGCCGCGATTAAAGTGACACAAATTGATTATGCGCGTTTATTTATTTCAATCGCCATTTTCCTTTTTTTTCTTTTTCTTCTTTTTCTTCGCGTTCGTTAATGAAACATTTTATTAGCGACATTTATATCCGGAGAAAGAATTAATTTCTTTGGAGTATATCACGTTTCAAAACACATCTTAAAAATGTTGCAGTGGAACTTTAACTTGAACTTGCATCAAGATGACATGCATACAAACATCTTTCGGTAAGTAAAATGAAATGCGAACAGAAACTTGTTGGCATAGAGTTTTCTATTATAAACTCCACTGTTAACATGTGGCTGAAGTTTACAACGTTTAATATTAAACGATAATGAATGAAATATAATTTCACAACATACATTGTAATTAGAAACAAAAAACGTCTATCCTCGAAGACGAATATATATTGATTCTTTTTCTTGCAAAATTATTCAATATGATTTATTATCGTTTATACACGGAGAGAAAAATACTAGTATAATCTGTTTGGAAATTCATTACAAATTACTAGACTGGTTTATTAAAACGGGGACAAGTGACGAATCTTTTGCTTTTTATTAGACCGTCTAGTAAATTCTTAAACACTCATTAAAAATATTAAGTCACTTTGTCGTTGTTTTTTATTGCGTTTATCTGACGAAATTGACTTTGTGTTGAAAAATCCAATGCTCTATTATGCGAGATTTGAACGCTGGCCTCCGACGTGACAGTCTAATTTTTATCCCCCGTGCCATCAGTCCTTGT
>JABFOV010002810.1:0-18471 GCA_022817685.1 Aradophagus sp. ZL-2020 | reverse complement strand
CAACTGACAATAACACAATTAATCAACCATCCTTATACTGATTGCTGCCGATATGTATCATTTAGCATAATATCGCTCATTGTAAACAAGCTAGATCTTATGTTTTGATTTTTTTTTTTCTGACCAAGAGACGTTGTTCCTGTTTTAGAAGGGGTCGGTAGCGCCGATGTAGTGAAACATAGTGGTTTCCAAAACCTGTAAATAAAAATGAAATCTCTACTTACTCGTTTTTAAGTTATATTAATAAAAAAAAAAAAAAAAAAAAAAAAAAAAAAAAACGATTATAAACTTAAGGTATATTGATCGTCAGTTTTTCTTCAACGCGTTTATTTGATCCGAGAAATATCTGGAATTCCTAAACAGATTACACGCCTTCTGCAGCCGCAATTAGCGCGTTCTCCTGAAAAAGGAGTTGCCGATGTTTGACAATCGCTCGCGTCATTCGCCGAATGACGCTTGAAAATACTCGGCAGAATTTTCACACCCGGGTTAAACAAGAAGAAGTATAAACGCGTAACAATCATTGCCGAGCGTCTAAATTGTAGGCGACGGATTGTCTTTGAAATACCATTTACTTTTCAGCAACAATCGTCTTACTCATGCAGTATTGATTGTATTATTTAATGCTTCGTTCGTAATTCGAAGTGAATGTGCCGGCGTTTTCTTCGCCGTAATACAACGTTACAACGAATTCGTGAAAACATGTTAATTGAAAATGGCAACTTTGAAGTTTTCCATTTTGAAGGAAGAATTTTTGCTCTGGAATTGTCGAGCGAAGGAAGATTTTTTGCTTCGTTAATCATTTGTTAACATTCATTACTAACCGCTTGTTTTTTTTTCTATCAAAGGCGTATTGCTTTTGCTCGGATAGCCGTTGAACGTTGTAGGGGAACAAGGCTAAAGTGCAGTTAAAAGGTTGGGTTCGTGTTTCTTCTACGAATATACACCCTTTTGTCACTCGCAAATGGAAGAAACGCCGTTAGTCATTGACGAGCGGATGCATGCAGAAGCGTGTTGATAGAATTGTATGTACGCTCTAGTGATTTGATACTTCAGCGAGAGTAAACGAGTAGCTCAGTGTGTCGGAGAATGAGTCGTTAATTGCTTAATTTATTGTCCAACTTTTAGTGGTGAAGTAACTATGCGGTTGTTTATTTATTTATTTTTAAATATTCAGTGACACGGTTGTTTATTCATTATGGAGCAAAAAATAGATTCTTAGGTGCAACATTATCTTTATAGTTCAATGAAAAAATGGTAATTTTAAATGTATATATATACCTGGGTGGAGTGCACATTTGGAACACAGAAAGAACTTACATAAATTTTTGAAGCAAATAATTATAGCCAATAAATTATGTTTCTTATCAACATTATACTTATTTTAAAGTAACGTATACTGAAATTTAATTCTAAATCTTGACCAATGAGATTGATCTGCTTTTGAAATAAAACAATCCCTTAGGTTAAACATTACACTTATTATCAACTTTAATGTTTTTAACATCTGTGGCAAGCTTGTGAAAAATTACAACGTTTAAATTCTTTTTTCCGTGAAATCATGTTTTGACAAGATTTGTTTTTTCACGATTGCGTATTTTTTCAAAACATTGCACACATTCCTTGTTCTCATTATCGTCAAGCTGCATAACACATTCTTGTCGAAGTATCACTATCTAATAAAGTGTTTACATTTGTTTTTTAGACTGTAAAATAATTTATGAATGGATGGAGGGTCGCCGGAGATCGCGGGAGGGGAATCCGACCTAAGTCTCGAGGATATTCCAGGATGGAAAATCAAATCGGATCTTGCCATCTGGAGCCTCGTCCTCTTCGGTGCGTTCGTGTTGAACGCAACCCTCCTGTTTGCATTTCTCAAACGATCCGGCCTACGTACCATTTCCAACAGGTAGATTCAATGAAACGACTCAAAAGTGCTATCTATTTGATGATCCTAATCATCATCTAATCGATCATTCATTTAATGGATGAAGATCGATTAGATAACGATTCGCTACTTTGATTATAGAAATTGTGTTTATATAAATCAATAATAAAAAGTTATAATTTTCCGAAGAAATAAATAAATAATTTCCTTAACTTGTTCCATTTACGATTACAGATTCGTTATGAACCTAGCCGTCTCAAACCTCTTGACCTGTACGGTGCTTAACTCTCTCCTTATAATGGACGGGATCTCGTCTTCCACAGTCACGAAGAGCTTGTGCGCCGTTTCGGAAGGTACCACAGCTTTGGTGACGACGTCCTCGGTGCTATCGGTGTTGCTTATCGCCGTGGACCAGTATTTCGCAGTAGTCGACCCACTACGTTACCGCACCCGGATAGACAAGCTCAAATGCGGCCTGCTGATCCTCGCGGTTTGGTCGGTAGCGGCCCTCTTCGCGATGCTGGCTATCCTCAACCCGAACCCGCGTAGTATATGGCACGTCTGCAGTATTAACGACTCGGTTGCCCTGAACTCGTCGAGCCTCGTGGAATCGACCGAGTCCTGGTCCGACAGCTACGTCGTCTTCAACGACACGTCCGTTCTACTGAGCACCGAGTCCTCCCAGCTGGCCATTCAGTCTTCCAAAGCTTGCGAATCCCTTGATGTCTACTGCTACCTGACCTACGGTTTCATCTACTCGCTTGCGTATACTATTTTCGTCTTTCTGCTGCCTTTCGTCGGTGTCTGCTGGATCTACGTGAATATCTACACTGCCGCACGGAAGAACTTCGAACGCACGCGAAGAACCGGCTCCAGGCCGATACTCTCGTCCAATAGTTTCTGCGACGAATACTATTATACGGTCAAGCAAGACCTGGCCGCTGAGGAGTTCCGAAGGATACCCAAAATCTCGAGCCTGTCGTCCATCGACGAGAGCATCGAGTCCACGCCTAGTCAAATGGTGCGCAGCAAGAGCTCGGAGTATGTCAAAGGGATGGCAACTGAGCCTGCCAAGGAGGACCGTGCCTCCCACGTTATCTTCACTCTCGGCTCTCAGAAGCAGTCAGGCTTGCTTACCAAAGATGATGATTCCAAAGTTCCTATTGCCACACTGCGCACAGAGTTTCTCGAAAAAACCGAGTGGCCTAGGTACGACGACCTCACTAGAAGCAAGTTTCCTGAGATGCCACCACACAGACGGAAGTCATCCTATGATCTCATGTACGAAGAGATGATCAGGTAGGCTGACAATTACTTGCCGCTTTATTAGAATGCAGGGTTACGGAATAGCTTATAATTTGAATTTTAATTTGTATAACTTAGAGGAACTGGTATTTTATTTCAAGAACATCTGAAATTTTGTAAGCAGTATTATTTCAAATGTGGCTTTACCAAATCCGAGATCCCATAAATATAAATTCGAATCGAGGGATGTTGGTAGTAATTTAACTAGATATATATGCTATTGAACGAAAAAAATTAGGCTAAAATTATTTTTGTGGATCGCGATAATAACGAGGTAAAATTCAAATTTGAAGAGTTTAGATAATCTTTGCAATATTAATTTGTTGCAAATGATCTTTGTATTGGAATATTTATTTCACGTTTATTTTTATTTTACGAAATAATGTAGAGTAAAAATTTGATAATTGTTTAATTCAAAGTAGATTATCGTGTTGAATTGTATATATTCAAATAGAGTTTTAAAACTTTAAGCCTATTTTTCTTAAAATATTATAAAATATTTTGTCATTATCGTAAGTCAAAAATTTAATCAAGTGTAAATTTTATTCAAAACAACATTAAAATTGAGTTGAGCAAAATTACTCTAAATAGAAGCGATGACATTGTTATGGGATTGAATAAATGACGAGAGGTTCGGTCGCTCGATGATTGGAATGATTAATAGTTTCCTTGATGCAAAATGAAAAATAAAAACAATTTGAATTTTCTCGATCGAATATTCTTATGAGATTAATTAATAGATCTGAATGAGTTAATAAAGCCTTTTTTGTCAGCTGCACACATTTTGTCATTGGAAACAATGAGGAAAATCCGATGTTATAAGAAGATATTGATTGCAAGTCAATTAAAACTTTTATTTTGAATTACTTTCTGACTAATTTTCTTCGGGACAAAGTTTCCAGTTTAAAATACCCTAAATGCAAAAATGAAAATTCTGACGCAAAAGAACACAACGAGATCTCTGGGTTTTACAATCACGTACACGTCGCACGATTAAATTAAAAATTTAATGAATACACAATTCGCAAAGTATAAAAATACACAACGTTCAGTTGCAACATTGTACAAAACGAATTGATTTTATGCAGTTCAGTTATAAAAAGAAATAAAAAAAAATAATAATGTGTAAGACAAAACAGTCGATTAAAGATGAGTAAATAAATATGACAATGGAATAATCGAACGTTAGAGTAATCGGTCTTTGAAATAAACTCTAACTTCTTATTTAATAGGTCAAGTTCGAATAATAAGAATATTGAGTTATTTAAATTCGCATTTCTGCGTCCAAATTTATCTGGCGCGAAGTTGGAATATTAATTTATATTCAAAATGCGGCGCATAAATTCGCCGATTAGAATATATAATTTGCCTGAAATTACTCGAAATTTGATTTCACTTTTGTCAATTTGACTCAAATTTCGCACTGTATAATGTACCCTTTATAAAACAGAGCTGTTATTTTGCATACGATTTAAATATACGCGCAAAAATTTTTATTAAGAAACAGATGTTTGAAACACAAACCTATATTACACTTTTTTCCCATTACGCGAAACTGCGAAGCCGCATAAGCAATTTTTCATTGTGTCTGTAAACTAATGCTAAAATTATGAGTTACTGGAATGAAACCATATGATTTTAGTTGACTTTCTTTACCGCGAACATAAATTGTTTAAGGTACCAGGAATAAACAGATAGATAAAGACAAGTAAAAAGATAAATAACAAAAAGAAATAAAAATAAAAAGCGTGAATTCGCAATTATATCTACATCTTGATAAACTAATTTGATGCTCCAATAAATACATTTGTACTGACAGTCAGGAAATAATACGCGCGAACTGATTTTTAAAAACAATACGTTATACAAATAAATTACACATCATTGTTGTTATTCTTTGAAGTATTTTAATTACAAAGAAATTGTTTTGGTTTTTCATAATTTTGTCTTTGTTTTTCGTTTCATCCGAACTTGTTTTTATCAAGCACTGAAACTAAGTTAATACTTTGAACAACTCTGCTGGAATATAGTAAATAAACTAATCAAAACAATAAACGGTCAAAGTAAATGAAAATCGATTTTAGTATTATTAAATCAAGTAAAGTCAAAGGACACTTAATTTTAAAATAAATCACCGCCGACGTACTTCGACTGCGCGAATAAATACTGCGAACAATAATTTTGACCCAATTGTTTTTGCTGCTAAAACCTGCCACCGTGCTGCACGATTAATTGAAAAAAAAAAAAAGAAAAAAACTGTTTGAAATACAATCTGCGTATCCATCTCCACGTTCGTTCATACATTTCATTTATCTTCCATTCTTTAACGGCGTTACAGTTTTCACGAAATATTCCCATTAGTCATATACATCGGTCACTTAGTCTCAAATAATTTAAAATCATACTTTATTTTAATGAGTGACTTGGAAAAGGAATAAAGATCAGCTTTTTTACTTTGCCATTCGCTTCAATTTTTGTTAAATGATAAACTTGACAGATTGAAAGCTTGAATATTCATAAACCAAATGTTCGGTGATATTAACAATGAAATAAATTTCAATTAATAACTGATATTTACCTAGTGAAGTTTAAAAATATAATTTAAACAAAGTAAATAATTTAAGAAACGTAACTGTTAAATTTCTAATCCGATTATTTTTTAAATATCTATTTTATTACACTCGCGATTATGATTTTTTTTATCGTACGTATTGTTTAACTTCAATTTTTTTAATTATTAGAATGAACTTTGCCAATAAAATTAATGTTTTAATAATTAAAATTAGCTTCACCATCAAAAGCATCTTTCAATAATTTGCACACGTGTATAAAAATACAACGATAGCAAAAGTAAACGAAATACAAGGTGAATAATACTCGTTATTATTTATATTAATTATTGCTTATTCGGTCAATTAAAGTATGAAAATAGGTGATAAACTTCGGTTTTCTGAGCGATAATCGACTAACAATAGCAGGAAAAAAATTTATAAATATATGTGTGTATAAACGTTGAAGTTACACAACAATACCAGTCGTGAAGCCGATTAAAATGACACTATTCTTTATTAAAATAATCTTTATTAAAATTGCCTAAGAATTAATTAGTGGAGGTAAATTAAGATATAACAAGAAATGCGCTAGCAAAAATATTGGCACTAAATCAACTAATTGACACTTTTACTTATCTTCCTATGACACATCTTTAAATAGAGCGACATCGCTCTAAAAATTGTATAATCGTTGAATATAAATCATGTAACTTGTTACATGCGTTAATTTAAAACTTATAGAATACAAATATCAGAGATTAATCAGCAATCTAATTAAAACTAAATGGTTAATAAATTTGACAGATATAAAAATGCATTTATTTACTATTACCCAAATTAAATTATGATAAATAAGTAAATAAAAAAATAGTCAATTAATTAACAAATTAATAATTAAATTAAAGGAAACACAATGTCTGAATTAACATCTGCATTAAGGCATAAATAACAATTTAAATCCATCAATTAATCAGTATAAAAAGATTTTTGAATTATAGCATTCATTAATAAAATTTCCGATGATAGACGTCATTCTAAATCCTCAAAACTAAAAAATAAGGAAGTGATTCACTGAAAATAGTTAGAAAAAGTGGGTTACCCCAAGATACGTTTTACGGTTATTTACTATTTTATTTGCACGAAAATTAAACACTTTTTATTTGGAAAGCTAAAAATAATGTATTGACGTATTCGTCCTCTGTTTTGATGAAAAACACACACTGTGAAATGTCGTAAACTTTTTGTATCAAGTTTTTCTTAATTAAGACAGCCGAGGTAAACGTGCTTGCCGAACCATTCTAATATTTCCGTTTCGCACGACGTAAAGCAAGAATAATGTAAAAAAAAAAAAAAAAAAACGTATTCTTCAAACGAGAATATCCTGGTGTTGATTACAATGTACATACTTTTTATATCACTATTAATTAATCACGGATAAACGATACCGTGTGACGGATAAACTTTTTTCTTTAATTTAAACGATTAATTATATCACATTAGTATTAAAAATGTTAACTTTTAGAGGTAACATGTAAAAAACTGTACGTACAACGAAATTTCGGCAAAGTGTCTAGTTTGTTGTTAAAAATATTTTAATTTATTTAAATTTAATCTGGCCGTCTTTTAAATACATAATAATATAAGATGAAAAACGATTATTCTACTCTTAAAAGTGTCATTAATTATTTCACATTTGAAATGTGGCACATTCTTCACCTTGTTTTCGGGGATGTGTATCAAATTTCGGAATAAATTACTTTTTTATAGTGCCACTTTTTCGAAAGTTCCTAAGATGCACACGAAAATGTCAAAATATGTACGAAAACAAACCGAACGTTATCTATCATTTTGAATAATGTATTGGTTTCAATTTCGGAATTGTGCTTTGTTAAAAACAAAGCGCGCGCCTGAAAAAAAAGTCGACGAAACAATTCGTGAATGTTACATTATACTAAATTTTTTGCGCGCGGATATTAATACTCGTAAATTTTCCTCGAGAATGTAGTGCCTGGCTATCGATTAACGTCAGAACGAGACATTTTTCCACGTAAATGAAATTCAATCGCTTTTGAATAATGGGACAGATACATAATATTGTTTTGCGAAATGTTATTTGAAGAAATCATGAGGAAAACTTTTTTTTATACAATTAATTAATTTAAATTTATTGTTTCAAGTCCGGCCTCAAATTTTCGTCTGAATTGCATTAAAAACTATAATGGAAACGTTAAACTTTCAAATGAAGCGTTAAGTTCTCCTGACGCGAATTTTTAATTACATATTCCATTTTGTTGGAATAAAAGATAAATACTAAGTCCACGCATGACGTAACGCAACGTGACATTACTTGTCAAAAATTATTGTTCCTGCTAAATTAATATTTCATTGTCAAAAGTGAAGGATTAATCTTAAATATTCGTCCTTTTTTGTTTTCGACTTTTTTTTGCATTTTTTTAAATATTTATAGACAAGTTAAAAAAAAGTAAAACTTTTGTACGTAAGACTGATCAATATAGCTCAGCATATACTTTTGTATCCTACTTTGTAATTTACAGACTTTTTTTCGTAAATATTATACATATACGTTTATGTACATGCATATTTGTATTTTTCCATTATATATCAAATGTAGATCATATGAAAATTACTCTTTTGACGGCATTTACAATTATGCAAAGTGACATGGATTTATGTCTCCCAACATTTAATTATCTGCAATAAATAAAAGTTTTTATTTACTTACGAGACAGTTTAACGTAATTAATATTTTTTATACTTTGGAAATAAAAATTTCATGGACAATTGTTATTAAGATTGTTGATTATTGTATTAACTTTTCAATTATAATTAATTACCTAACTAATCAGCTATAAATTGAAAATACATGATTATCGATAATGTGAACTTATCACGCGTTAAATTATTAATAACACAATAATTAAAATAATAATAATAATAATAATAATAATAATAATAATAATAATAATAGTACTAATGTAATAAATTTTAATTAAATCAGTATTTCGTTACGGATTATATTAACATACATTTAATGGACTTTATATTTTATTTTGTGTTCCAAATTAACGTTGTAAGAATTCGATGTTTAAGATGTGTAAAAGCAACTTTCACTTGAGTGTCGCTGCAACAAAATTCTAAAAAAAAGTCATTGATTATTCAGCGGAATTGTTTCACGCGTCGCAATTAAGTAATTTTTATTTAACACAATGATACGTTTTTATGTAATTTAATGAAAATAAAAGTGCGTCTTTAAGAACAGCTAATCACACGTGTTTATTAATATTCAATTATAATTTATTTTTATCTTCTAAAAATCCAACCATATACAATAATCATACGAACGCATTCGTTTATAAATCTGTTGACACGTTGTTATTTATTTAACAAATAATATTATTTAATTACTCGGGTTACTTTTGAAACATTTGTCCGATTATAAATATATCTTATCTCCCGGCAAAGAATTTCAAATCAAATATTGACAATTATTTTAAAGCCGAGAACAATAAAAAACCGATCAATAAAATAAAATGCACACATTAGTAAAAATGCAAATAGTGAAATTATTAATTTTATCAATATTAATTTTTATTCATTGATTTATTTCACTTAAAAAAACAGCGACCTTGAGGTTTCATTAATCCGGCTCGTCTCTCTTATTAATAATTAGCTTTGATTAATTATCAATCGCATTATTATTTAATAAAAAACGTTTTGGTACAATAAAAATTTCCATGCAGAAAGATAAACTTCTTTCGGCTTAATCGAAAAGAATTTTCTAGTTCGTCTTTTCTTCCTGATTTGCCATTAGTTATAAAGTGCTATTATCTATGATATAAAGTGTCGTCTAGAAATTTCGTGACGTTGTGCTGAACTGACAAAAATGATATTTCATATCAAAACCGCGGTCAAACATTCTTGCACTCTAAGTTAAAAATAATGCAATTGAACGAAAAATTTAATAAATGGAAAGTTAAAAGTTCATCGATACATGCTTATACTTAAAGAAAAATATAATCCAAAAATCTATAAATGCATCGATTAGTTTATGACGAACTACATGAAATCAAATATGAAATAATATGCATTTTATAAACTAACGTACAATTTTCTTTATTTTCTGAGTTTTTGATATTCCAGATTGTCTAAGAAATATTTCACCAAGTGTAGATCAATATTTAGACTTTAGCACTTAAAATTCATAAAAACGTAATTGTCATACAAAATTACTGATTCTTCAATAAGTGAAATGTTAAAATGGTTTACTTTTGCGACATATTAATAAAATATATTAATTTCAACTTCTATATTCTTCTTTTTTTCGATATACAAAAACGACAGGCATGAAAATGTAACAATTGCTGAATGTTTGGACCACTGTGTTGAAACACAGCAAGATGCATAAATCGAAATTGCACATTGACCCGTTTCCAATCTATTTAAAACCTTCTTTGAAAGGAAAGAAAAATATGCATGGTGTGTTTGGTACAATCAGCAAGGCCGTAACCTTAGAATTATCGATAAGATGAAAAAGTATTCCCTCTCGTGATCAAAGATCGGATAAAATCGAAAATGAATTTGCGATTCTTATTTCGGCAGCTCTTAAGGACCCGATGCAAGCTAACGGTTAACCGTATTAAAATAAACACGATGCATCTCCCAAACATCTGAATACTGCTCGAACATACGTAAATGCAGAAGATGTTCTTGAAATATTTATTACCCTCTAGAGTGCGTTCGCGGTAACGATTGGATTACCTTACTATATGCAGAAAAGCCACTTCCTTGATGCAAATTTTTCAACGCGCAACCCGACGCGCATGCTTGCATTATTGAGCAATTGCTGAATCCACTTTTTCGCAACTTTATTCAACCGAAATAACAAAGCCGTCTTATTTTCACTGTTTAGAAGGAATTTGGGTGATCTAAGAGAGAGCAGCGAAGAAAGTTGCAGCGACGAGGAAGAGGCGGATGATACGAGCGTTCACGACGACCAACATATTCGAAGTGAGTATTGTTTTATTTGCCATTACGCTGAGAAATGTTTCAAACTTCGTGTTTATGGCAGCAAACGGAATTGGCTATTTTTCTTGGCAAGACCCGCGAGGCGGCTGTAACTGAATTAAACTCGTTGTAAGAGGTGAATAATGCGCGGGACGAAGCGCGAATAGAATTACAATTTGTTTAAAGAGGATTGCGGAAAATCGATAATTATTTATTAGAGGCGCATTGGCGAAACGGCCGGGTGCACGTGGAAATGTGTTATTTTTATTCGCGCTTCCGTTGCCCGACGTTTCCAACAGGTCCGAGGGCGAACGTAATTTTAGACTGCCTTCAATAAACGTCGTTATAAGAATTGGAATTAAACAATTGCTGTCGAGACGAGGGCCCGTTTTTTCGACACCCTAAATTGAGTAATCGGTTATTCCAGCCGTCGCTTCGAGCGAGGCATAAATTTTTCGGCCCGTCAACGCGGTTAACGTACAGTCACCGAAAAACCAATCGACAATATTTAATGCCGCACTGATTAAGCGATTATACGAAGATGTTTTCTCTGCTTGAGTTTGTCGGAAAATATGTCAATTAGAAAGAGTTTATAATAAAACATACTTGTTTTGATTCACTATCATTTGACAAAATAAATCATTGCGATCGTTAAATACGGACAAACCGCGAGGTCTTATCAAAATGTTATTACAATGTTGAGTATGAATCAATGTCCGTGCTGAAGTGTTGTATTTTTGTTCCTTCTTGATCAAATAATTTAGCGAACGTTAATATTTTTGTCGTTAAAATGCATGAGAGAATCACGTTATTCGTGAAATTCTGTTTCAATTATTTAAATAAATCTACATACATGTCACAATTAAAGAAATATTAGCCGTCTTTGGAATTTGTTATCAACTAGCAGGGTCTTTATACAAGCTTGATAATCATAAAATTCGTTGAATTACTAACTCAAAGTATAAAGCTGGAATATTCTGTATATTTCGGAATATTTAAGTATTTTTTTCATTAGTACAATCTTGAGAATATATTTAAAAAAATGTATAATAAAAGAAGAGAAATCGATTAAATATTTTATAAATGTTATCTGAATCAATAATTTATGTTAAATGTCTACCTATCATGATACGCAAGACTTGAATAAGCCAACTTTAAAAAAGTTGTATTTTGTATTTTAAACTTTCAATATTTAGACGGTATCATTTAACATTTTCTATTACAGTAAAATAATCTTTTCTTCCATCTATCTTAGTAAAATTACACTATTGAAATAATAAAAGAATTTTAACGAATCACGATGCTATACGAAAACAGGAAGATACATTAAATTTTAACAATCTCCGGGCTTTGGTTTCTGAACTTTAACTTTTGGCAACAATCATTTGATTGAAACTTAACGTCAAACGTTTGGAAACTCGCCGATGAAACGACGATATCAAGTTAGGCTGTCATGCTAGCCAATAACGTTCACTTAATGGAAATTCACATTTTTAACTAAAACACAGAGGGCTTTCAATTCCAGTCAAGTTAAACAGCAGTGAACTCAAATGGCTTCATAACTGAATCTTCAAATTATTTATATGAAAAATATCATATTAACTAGAGTAGAATCACTGTGCCATTTAATATTTTGACACCCGAAAATCAAATTTCACGGTGGCATAGTCATTGAAAAATTTTTGAGATATACACCATAGTCATTCACTGGAATATCGTATCAAAAACTTACCTATAATCCAAATTCCGTTTCTTTCCAGTGCGACAAAGGTCAGCGATAAATACCAGTGCGGAACTGGATAAATCAAACCAAACGAATCAGTCGGAGTCGTCGATGGTCGAGCCAACGGAAGTGCCGACCAAAGCCGTTGAAGACTCCGAGGATTCGGAGGCGGAGGCCATGGGTGCGCAGAGTGCACAAACTTTCCCAACACCGGAGCAGAAGCTCGGTACCACCGAGTCGTCTTCCATGTTGGCGCAGAATGGTTGCCTTCCAGGTACCCCGGCGACGGTGGCGCCGGTGGTGCGGCAGCCGGTTCAGCGGGTGCCCAGCACCCGGAGCACCACCAGCTACATCAACAACCTCAAATACAAGATCAGCAACGCCTCGCTGTTCAAATACCGCGAGGAAACTCGCGCGGCTCGCATAAGTGCCCTGGTCATAGTTATGGGACTGATTTGCTGGACACCGCATGTGGTGGTGCTGGTGCTGAGGAACATCGCCGACGAGCACGACCTGGCCTCGCGCCACTTCGATACCCTGGCTCTGAGTTTCCTGGTGCTGTCGACGTATGTGAGTCCGCTACTGTTTGGCTATAGGTCCAAGCGGGTGAAGCGTGAGCTGCGCAAGTTCTTCTGCTTCCGCAAGGAGCTGTCGTACAAGAACAACCGCAGTCTGATGGCGAAGAAGGTGCTGCGCCGGCGGTACAGTGGTCCCGGCCTCGGCCAGCTGGAGATGGACAACAGATACAGTATTTTCAACTGCGTTTACGGGAGGAACCGCTGGCCCAAAGACAAAGTACAATTCGTTCAGGTACCCGACAACGCCTTAGCCGTCGAGACCTGCAGAAGCAGCTTCTCCAGCGGGGCCAGTACTCAGATCTCTACCACGTCTACGGACGACTGCTAATCTGCGTTTCGCCGACATCGCCCTCCTGCGCAATGAAAAATGTGATTGAAATGGTTGCAAGCTGATGGAAGATGTATTGGGTACTAGAAACACAGATGGCAAAATCCAATTATTCAGTTATTTCTTGTTCTTTTTTTTTTGCGGTTCGTTTAAAAAATAGAAATGTTTCGATGACAAACATTTCAAGAAAACACGGTAGAAAAACTCGGACAATGTGACCTATTGTCACTGACAATTAATATTCATTGTTTTGTATTGTTTAATAAAGTGATTGAGTAATTGGTTCGGCCATTTCTGACTTCTAGTTCAGTTATTGTACATAAGTACAAAAGATTTTAACATATATATATCGCAAAAGTGAGATACACTTGAAGCAACCGTAATTACCATATAAAATGCTACGCATGTGTTATTATAATATTAGTAGCATGTACAATACATGTTTCTGTGTTGTATAACATAAGGCATTTTTCAAATATATTTCACTTTCTCAATATATGTATTCCTTTTATCATTTTTACATCTAATATAAAGTATAATTGAAAGTCTATTAATTTTTTGTGCAATTTTTTTCATTTTATCAAGTACGATAATATCGTGTAATAATACCGCATTATATTCTTTATTATTAACAAAAAAAGGTCACTAATTTTTTAATTTTTCTATTATCTTTGCAATTGTTTTCAAAATTTTTTGTTTATATATATTTGAATATTTGTTACACTCAGAAAAATATACTAGAAATAATTACAGTTTTAAACTGTATGTAAAAATTTTTGTCAATAACAGACACCTCTTCTCTTTTACCACTAAATATCTACAGAATAGTGGTTTTCTATTATGCCACGATTATTGCCTGTTAAGAACAATAATTTTTATGCAACAAATTTGGAACTACGTTACTGTTTAAAAACGTAAAAATATCTATATTATTTTTCTCAATTTAGCGATTATAATGATTTTGAAATTAAAAACCATTATTTCTAGCCATATCAACAGCAATTTCAAATAAAATATCAATACTTAAATTAACAAAATGCCATAAGTACATATAAAAATATTAGTATGTAATAACATGATTCAGCTGGACCTAAGTCTTAGCCTTTTTTTACTATTGTACATCACACTGAATTGTAATCGACGAACATTTCTGAAAAAAGCTCACGTTTTCAATTGCATTTTTCATAACAACTTTTACTTCGGATCGCTTGTAAGATAATTATTTAAAGTTTCCGGTATTACTTTAAATTTCGTTACTCTTTTTGTATTGATCTAATCGTCCGCATAAGAGTGAGCGCAACTTCGTTTTGTATATTTTCAAAAAGATATTTGTAGTTTAAGGTGCAATGGAATGCATTCCCTGCCGAATTTTTGAAGAACCGTTTCATATCATTCGAATATCCCAACTTTTCCATTATATTGTTAATATGTTCGCTGATTTTAATAAGATAATAATTACGTATACTTTGATCTACGATTTGTTGCAAAAATTGTACATAGGTTGTGAATGAGATTTTTGTACAATGGTTTGAATGTTTTGACAACAAGATTTAGATTCGGCAAAGTTAATGTTTCTATTTCATCTTCAACTGATTGCTGATACTTTCGTGTTACGTTGCAGAAGTTTCAGTAATCCATCAGTATGTGTATCAATTGAATATCTCTATTTTTGCGAGATAGTGATTTACTGTTGACAATCGGATAACAAGATGGAAACAAGCTTTAACTGAAATTTTATATGGAATTTACAATGTCTTATACCCACAAAAGATATCACGTTTACGACCTACAAACATATTTCCGGATCTAATTTCGAATAAGACATTGTCATATTTTGAGCATTGGATCATTCGTCTTATGTAAATGCTCGTCTTTTCACTCTCCCACACTTTGCCCAATCAAAGAATCTTCATTTATAGTTTAATGACAATGACAAACCCAAATAATTGATGAATATGCTACTTCTGCGCACACTATATTAAATATTTTATACTGATGTTGTAACACATTTACGTCTGCGTGATTATAATAAAAATAGGGAAAATTGAACAATATAAATTGGAGGGTAAAATTATAACTATAATCAAGTTGCGAGATGATTCTTTGAAATCAGGACGCAATATAGATTGAAATAAATTATTAAATTCTTAAATGGCAATGAATTTGCAACGGTGAAACACACGCAATGACGTACATGGGTTTTCATTTCACGAATGGGTACATTTTCGTTATGACATTTTAACCCTTCATGCTCGCGCCTAGTCAATATTGTTGCAATTTTTTATGTTTATACGTCACTGATGTTAACAATTTAAGACTGATTGAAGCAAGAAGTTCGTGCAATAGTTATTTCCGTTCAAATGTTTAATCTACTCTAACTCTATATCAACGTTCATACTGATCATTATTTAAATTTACAATAAAATGTAAATCAGTACTAATAATTAAAGACATTAACGTTATTTAACATTAACAAGAGTTAAACAAAAGGAAAATTAATTTAATATCTAATACAGTTTTAAGTTTCTGTTAAATACAAGATTGTTGTTTATACTGCTAATTTGTCTGTTAAATAAAAGGTGTTAAAATGTAGAATTGTCATATAGCTGAAAAAACAATATTATTTAATGTAAACAAATCTTGAAGGGTTAAAAGAGGAGTTGCTTGATCATAAAAATCAGTAGCTATTTAAAGTTGAAGTATAATTTGTCTCTTCTATTAATAACTTTGACAGATAGACATTTTTTTGTAACCGAAAAAAAACTGTTTTATTAGTTGGACTTAAAACGTGATTAATACAGTTGCTGTTATTGTAGATCCAGCAGACACTTTTTTATGCAATTTTATAGATTTAACATTTGACACTAATTTTCGCGAGAAAATTATCCATACGTGCATGTAAACAAAGTTTTCGAATTGTCAACACTATTACAACAATTTGGATTATAAACTAATAAATCAAATTCTAATGGACATTTCACTTCAACCTAGACTAATATCAAAGTTTAAACGTTCATATATAATGTCCGATTACCCGAATCTACGAGTTACAATTACAAATACTCATTACTATCACAAAGTCGTCTAAAGTTACTGAAAGTTTTAAATTGTATAACGTTTCACTGATAATATAAAATGTGTCGGTGAATAAATTCTCCTCGTACTCTTAAGATGTGTTTAATATAGGAATTTCTTATATCATTCAAAGAATGATAAAAAATTCAAGAAATGTAGTATTGATATATTTTATCATATTAAAAAAAAAAAAAAAAATAAAAAATTAAATAAAATATGAAATATAAAAAATAAAATATTAGCGATGTAAATGAATATATAACGACGTAAATGTAAAATTGAAATAAGAGTATAAGCCAAATTTATTTTTACTTTTCATTTTAAGATTCTATTTCGATTTCATACAAAAATTCTTTTTATTAAGAAATTATACACAATCGAGCGCATCGTGAAAAGATGATTTCTAAATTAACTTTTATTGCACGCAATTATGTCAATGAAAAATTAAAATTAATTCTAATGTTAAGAATTTTTGTTTTTGAATTGAAAAATATTCCAATTAAATTTCTTAATCAAAATGTAATTTTGTAATATCATTTTAAACTGCCAACTTTTTATTTTTTTACTAAAAAGTTTTTTTTTTTAATTTAATGATATCGTTTTTTTACTAATAATTTTTTCAGAAATTGTTATTTCAGATGATAGCATTAAATTAATTGTGGCACAACTTACATTAACGATTTTAATAATAAACTCATTTAATCAAAATAAGTATACAAAAATACATTAATAAGAATATCAAACATTACATTTCATTTTATATTTTTATGAAAAGTTAATAGTCAATAATTATTGCTCTTTATTGCGATATATAAATCTGAATATTCGATTAATGATGGATTTATTATTACAATTTACTTAAGATATTCCATTTTACTTACACGATGTTGCTATTTTGCTATAAAAAAACCTATATAAAGAAACATGGATGTACTTACATAGACAATATTTTTGAAAATTAAGATCTTTCTTTTACTTCGATTGTTCACGAGAAAAAATACCGATCAGCATAGAAGAATATGAAATCTATTCTTTATAACATGATTATTTTGTACTTGATGTAATCAATCGTGAATTCCATTTTCGTAAGAGAGCCTTCGACTATTGTGATTTGTATTACATCATCTAAAGAGCAGAAAGTTTGTTTGCGCTGATAAACATCTGCATAAACACTTAAGTCGATTGTAATGAAAAGCAAATTGTATCAATCACAATTCTTAATAACCCATTTTTGAAATTGATTTCAAAATATTTGCATACCATTTATGTAATGTTGCTATTATCCATGCACTTACTAGATGTGTTTCTATATTGGACAAAACGAATTATACAATTTATTAATATTATTCTAACAAACCTTGCGTACACTTTCCGAATATTTAAAAATTATTATCCAAAGACAATTTCACTCTTGAAAATGTCCCTTGCACTTTTTCAATTCAATGCCAATTTAAAATTGAACTTTATTTTTCGGTATATTGAGAACTGATATTTGCCAACGCATCATCTGTTACAGAACTATTTCTGTCATAGAATTCAAATGAAATTTATTAAAAATGTTATTATAAAAGAATAGTAAGGTAATAAATTGCGATGTATTCCATTGTTTATTTTGTAATAAAATTCAATTTATAGTGTTGCAGTTTTAGCGATAATTTAAGAATAATAATACAAAAAAGATGCCGTCGTTTATGACAAATTACATTATTTCTTTCTTTTTTTTTAGAAAAAGCATTTCTATGTCAGACTTAATATAAAGTTGTTAAAATATAAATAAAAAAACACAAACGATTAATTTTCGAATTCTTATAAAGCTGCATATGATTTTGGATAATAATTACATGAATTTGACTGAATGTTTCCCTAGTTTATCAGAAAAATTGTAGTATTTAAAAACAATTTGTTCTCGATGTATTTCTATTGGTATTTATGCGTAACTGAATTTTTGTACTCAGGGGCGAAAAGAACTGACGTAAATTAATGAGACAATACAGACG
>JABFOV010002809.1:0-18473 GCA_022817685.1 Aradophagus sp. ZL-2020 | reverse complement strand
CACAATAATGAAGTTGCATACGAAGGTGAGATCACTGAACAGGGTATCACTCTGAATGACTGTGAATTACAATTCATAATAATTATCCAAAATTTTATTTGTCACCAAAACCTCAC
The DNA here is from genome assembly GCA_022817685.1 of Aradophagus sp. ZL-2020. NCBI lineage: Eukaryota > Metazoa > Arthropoda > Insecta > Hymenoptera > Scelionidae > Aradophagus > Aradophagus sp. ZL-2020. The sequence goes on along the minus strand of JABFOV010002809.1, from coordinate 18,357 downwards.
AACTGAGAGTTCAAAACACCAGATTTTCGACGTGTCGTAATTTAAAAAAAAAGTGTCACTGACAAAAATTTGAAAAAACCAGATCTGATGACAAAGTCACTCATTTGGGAACACTGATCCGGACAAAATATCTGTGGACAAAATAACCCAGACCAAATAACCCCGACAAAATAACCCCAGACTAAATAACTCCTGGACAAAATAACCCCCGTCAGAGGATAAACACTTATAATTTTATTAGAAAATTGAAAATCGTTCATAGTAATATATATATACAAGTGCCTGAAGTTTGCACGTGGCAAATTGCCACACGTTTTTGACTTAGAAAATTTTCTATGTTCAAAAATTGAAATCGACAAAATCGACAAATACAACAATAAACATAGTGAAAAATATAAATTAATAAAAAAATTATCGATTTAAATTTTTAAACTTAGAAAATTTTCCAAGTCCAATATGAGGGAAAGGTATGAGGCTCTGAAATTACATAAATTAATGCCCAGACCGCCGACCGTCCAGGAATACCTGACAAATGTATAGGAACTAGCCAGAAATAATTGAAGAATAACTATCGATATGCTCCCGACAACTCTAAGTAGACGGTGGCGGCAGGCGAGATTTCGTGGCACTTGACTTTGAATTGATGACTTTGAAATAGGATTCGATGACTGACTTTGATGACTTTACTTTTAAGTAGAAATTCGATGACTGACTGATAGTCGCGCGCGACCGTTTTCATGACAGTCGCGCGGACCTTCCGTTTTTGGGTGCGCGCGCACTAGCTCTGCCTTTTCCGCGGCGGTCGGCACGAACACAGCTTCCCGTGTCCCGCACTTCTCCTAGCCACGCGCGTTCGAAATCAAAATAACCGACGTTGAATTTAAGAAAAAGATTTTTAATTTTCAAATTAAAATAAAATTATAAACTAATGTATTTGTGATCCGGCCAGTGTTGCCCTAATCGCAAACGAAATAAGTAGAAACAAATTTGTAATTTGAAATTGAAATTAATTTAATAAATCAAATTTGGTATGAACAAAAAGAAAGAAATACAAAAAATGAATTAAAGTAATTATAAATGAGTTTAATCAATTTAACATAAAGAAGAATAAAATAAAATTCAGATTAAGCTAATACTTGCTCAAAGTTTTCCAGTTAAAACTAAAGTTTAACAATTTCTCGACAATTAATGTTTGCTAGTCAGACAAAATTAGTTTCTAAGATGTTTAACAGCGAGAACTTAAATAAAAAAAAACGGTAACTCACACATTCGCAAATATAAAAGAAAAGTCACTCATTTCAATTAATTAATCATTATATAAAAAAAAAATAAATTTAAGGCTCGATACAAACAAATATATAGAAAATAATACTCATCGATTTGGTATAAAAATTATCCGCTCAGTCCACCGGACGAAAGTTCCCAGCACCAGGACTCGCTAAAATTATAAACAAAAGTTTTCCGATAAACAATTAAATAAAGATCATTATACCACGATACCGATACTTAAATTCACGAATCACGTGTTCATCGAAAACGAAGGAACGAAACATTCCCGAGATTGGACTTTGCAGAAAGAGCCCTGATTTTCCGTTTCCCGGACTTTTGTCAGCTTTTCCTGGAACCTTCCAGATTATTTTTCATAAAAGAGGTGTACGAATTTGAATTTCATTGAGTAACTCTTCTCAAGACCACAGGTAATTGGTGGTCCTCAGTGACGTCATCGTTGAGGTGGAGCCTTGAGGGTCAGTTTAGGGGTGTACAGGGTTCGAGGTGGCCATTCTCTCGCACCGCTCTCCGGTGTTACGCCAACTTTGGCGATTGCCTTCCCCTCCATCCCGATGTCGTCTCTCCGTCACCTTCCTGGTTCGTTTGTTTGGAAATCGTTGTCCTCTAATTGTCGATAGTCGACGATTCTCATCATGATCATGAAAATAAGTGCCGATAATTAATTTTTCTATATTTTATATTTGATACCAGGAACCTTCGATCGATTTTGGGTTTCGCTAAATTTTTGTTTTACATTCTTAACATTTCTCGCCTTATATGTATGCTCAAATTGTTTTATATGAGATATAAAACAATTTTTATAATATTTTAAAAAGAAAATCACTCTCATTCTGTCCTCGCTGGCTCTTTCTGGCCAATCGCAGAAGAAATTTATGAGAAATGTTTTAATGTGAAATGTTTTGAAGCACAACTTGACAATATAGTCGCTCAGTATATAATCATATATCAGAGGAATATTATAATATTGTTACGTGTTGCGGAACACACGTTCGGTAGTTCGAATCTGTCACGCGTTCGAATGTAGATGTCGCGATCGTCACCTGTCAAAACTGTCATTCGTCTGTCTTTGTCTTGTTACGTCAGTCTGGCTCTGACAAGCGAAGCGTTTAGTTGTCAACCAGTTAACCTAAACCTAGACCTAAAATAAAGTTCGTTTTGTTCCGTTAACCCGGAGTTTTATTTACGCGGCGCGACGCGTAACAATATTATTATAATAAATTGTATTATATTTGTTGTAATATTATTATACTATGTATTATTATTAATATAATATATAATATTATATATAATATAATATTATAAATGACTTAAAAACCCTTCGATGATAGTGAAAAAGATACAAGAAAAATGATCTAGTAATGTATACATTCTAGGGGTTATTTTGTCCGAGTTATTTTGTCTAGGGGTTATTTTAAAAAGTAAACATTATAATACAAAAATATAAATGATGTAATAAAAAATGTGAAAGATTATAATACAAAAATATTATTAATTGTAAGTAAAATTGCATATTTAAACTTTTTTGTATTAAACGGGTTGTTTCATTAAAAAAATGTCGATATCAAATCACCGATGGGTGTCAGTGTTATGTCGAATAAATGAAAAACTTTTGTACTCTTATTGTAGACAACTGATGTCCTCATTAGATGAAATAAATGTACCGGTATAGCGTAAGCGTTGTACACAATCAGTATATTTAGAGGAAATACATTGCTTGCGCTCTAGCGGTCTATGTCACCTACTCATGAATGTCAATTGTTCCTAATGAGAGTATAAAAGTTGCCTCGCGTTCGGTGCAATCCTAGAGCCAGCAGCATATTGTATGAAAGATAGTAAATTTCTGTCTTCATATCAATAAATGTTATTTGATTATTCTCAGTGTTATTTGTGGATTTAAATCATTAGAATCTTAATTACAATGGTCAAATCAATCATTTTTTAATGTAAGGACTGTTTACTTCTTGTTCCGCATACATAATATTTTTCATCTGTTCAACAACACCTACTCATTCTTGCTCCGCAGGCTACTTTGAGACTGACTGGTGGCGCCCCAGGAAAGGTGGGTCTGCACCAAACTACCTATGTATGTCTTTTGTCTACTTTTACATTTCTTGCACAGTTTAAAGATGTAATGTAGAGGTAGATACTTGTACATTTGCTTATCAGCGTTTTGATCTCCAGTTATCGTACGTTTTCGCGAATGAGCTTGTACATGAAATCAATTGGAGATCAAATGATCAAATTGGAAAATTTATATTAAAATTTGGTGACGCAATGTTAGTACCTCATTTTATTACCTGTATTATTTCTTTTTTTTATAAAAAATCTTGTCAGTAAATTATATTAGGCAACATTGCGTCACCCTGAAGATGTTAAGAAAAGTTTTATCACTTTTATCAAAAGCAAAAAGTGGACAATAAGTATTTTTAACTTAACCTTTTTATTAGTTGTACAAATGCTTAATTTACTGAACTAAAGCAGGCTTTTACACATTTAAAAAATACTAGAATAAAGCATGGATTTTGAATTGAAAATGCATTTCATAAAATATCATATATGGTGTGAATAGTATCTCGCTTGCTTTAAACAAAGCTTTATGAAAGAAAAGAATCATTGATACTAACATTCTTGCAAACCTGGTATAAAGACCAGATATGGGAATTGTTTTACTGTAAATTGTGTTGTGAAGTAACTTTCATGAGGGTGGGAAAGGGGTATAAGTGTGACAAGGCATGTAAGTGAGATAATACGTTTTGCAAATTATAATTTCGGACGATTTGATTTAATCGAGACGTTGCTTTATTGAGGTGGATTCTTTTTGTTTAAGTCACAACTGAAATTCGAGAAAAAAAATTTTGTGAATATGTACGTTTCCTCTGATGCATTTGGTCGGTAATTAATATAACATGGTGTTGCCTAACCACACTCAACTGTCAGACAACGTTTGATTGAGGCTATACGCCAGAGTTGTCAGTAAAATGCGATAGAAGAGGCCAACTATATTTGAAAAGCACAGAGTTGGTGCTTATCTATCTTTTTTTTTATTGGTGACCGTGGTAGGCACCTCCTCGTTCACTGTAATGTTGAAAATTTTTTAATCAAGTATTGTTTTCCCTTTCCTTTCTCAGCTCATGCGTTCGACTATTACGGTAAGTTGACATTCATTTTGATTTCCACAAGATTCATGGTAGTTACTAACTTTTGGTCGACCATTAATTTACAACGCGCGTTCAAAAGCTTTCCTCATGCCTTCCTTTTCATTTCTGTTTTTTAGTTTTTCTTCTTTTTTTACATGATTTTATTTCAATTTATTGGTTCTATTTGTAGAAAGAATCCTAGATATAATTCCACCCAAAGAACATTATTCCTTTACATTTGAATATGACATCATAGGCGTACCTAGCTTTCATCTGAAAAGAGATAGTAAAAATATCAACACGTGGAACAAAAGGGAACATAAAGGGGGGGGGGGGCACGCGACCCACCCTAATGTCCTCCTCTAATTCAAGTGATTATATTTCTGTTATCTCTTTTCAGATATAAAGTACGCTGATGTATGACATATTAATTTGATACGATTTAGTATTATAATTTATCAGATTCCTCGTGAATTACCACAGTAATTCATGAGTAGGTACAAATTCCTTGAATAATTTTCTGTAATTTAAAGTTTTTTTTTTTTAAAAAAAGTTTTCCAAATGTCAATGGTCAAGAGTTATCCATAAAGATGATCAAAAATTATTTTTCAGGAAGAAAACTGACGATTGGGAAATTTTTCTCTACCCTAAGTTGTTATTATTTTTGTTTGGATACATGTCTGGCATACAAAATAACTTTTCATAGTACTCATTTTAAAATTCCAGTCTGCACAAAATAAAAAGATTAATAAAGTGTTGCCGTCCATGATTCAATAAAGTAATGTTTCTTATAGAGTTATATATACATATGTACAAATGAGTAGTAATAATTTTTGTACAGTTATTACAAATCTTAAGAATAATATATTCAACGTATCCATTGACAAATCTTGTCACATCTTAACGCACCTTCCAGAGTTCTCAACTTGGTAACTTGTACTCCGAGCCGTTTTGATCTTGAATACCGGGCACTGTCATTGGTACTAATCTTGTTAAAAAATGGGCATTCATTCGATTCCTAAGTGGTGTTGGACATTGTCTGTTTATTTTTTGTCGTCGTTTTTATACATTTTCTTAAAAATATTTTCTTAATTTATACGCTAATTTAAAATTTCACCTACTAGCGTAAAATTTTCTTGGCAGTTTCGGACAAAAAAGAATGAAATTTTAACATTTTAATGTTAATTATCATCTCAAACCTGGAAATTTCCGCTTTTTCCTAGAACTTTCTGTTGTATATTTCCAGGTCGATTTCAAACTATGCTTTCTTTTTTCAAAATTTCCAGGAACATTTAACACATGTATACTTGTTTACTATGCTATATCAGTAACACACGTTAAGTTAAAATAATTTATTCTGCTTCATTGTGCGTATAACGTCAAAACCTAGACAAATTGAATGGAAAGCCGTTGACATTTAAATTTGGCAGACGTTTTAATACAGCTATGTCAGTACATGTAAATAATTTGTGTTTCTTTTGGTTTATTTGATCCTACGTATAACCAGTTTAGTTACGTCCTTCTGTCGTTTACACTAAGAGAAATTTTATCATAATAACTACATAATTTCTTAATTATCACAAATGTATTTTATTTGGAAAGTCTTCTATTACGAGAATATTGAGAGAATTACAACAATTTATTATGCAATTTATTTGATTATAAAAAAAAAATAAGATAAAAATAAGTTCTAATATTTTGTAAAAAATCAGTATCATTTTATACGCACTTCACATACTCTCCATCTTGATTTTCATTTTTAAAGTATTTCTTATTTTGTAATCACCCATCCTTTTGCAATCATTCCCTAAGAGTTGCTTGACTTTGCCGAGTGGTATCGTCTTCACTTCACGTCGTTGACCAACCTACATACTGATAGGCATGTGCAATAATGTCTTACTTCATAGCAGTCGACTATTTAACAAAAATTACAATGTTTCCTTATAAAAACAAGTGCGTTTTATGATACTTCATACTAATATCCTTGTAAACTATCAAATATGAAATAATATACTTTATGAATATTAAAATTTATTAGAACCTGTTTTAATTTCTGTAATGATAGTAATATTTTGTCCTTTTATAAGATTAAATATTCAACCAAAATTTGTAATTAACCGAATAATACACCTAATATAATTCTTATCACACAGAATATAGCATTTTTGTAATAAAATTTCTCTTAGTGTAGAATTATCAATAGAATTTTCCATTATTTTTTTAACGACGAAAAGCGTGATGATGAAACTAGTAGTAACATTTTTTTCATTTTTCACATGCAGTTTAGATGTAAAAGTAGTTTTTCCTACTGCTGGTGTTCAAAGATGATAGTTCTACCTGTTTTTATTTCATTCTTTTTTTTATTATTGATTTTTCTTTTTCTTTTATTGTGACAAAAAAAAGAAACTGCAAAGATATTTAAAATTATTATCAAATCTTCAACTACAAACCAACATTTTGTGCATTCAAAATCATTTTAATATAACAATTTAGTGCTAATTCAGTTAATTAATTAATTCGGTTAGTAATTCAGTTGATTCAATATTTTGCTAGCTGAACTTAAATATGACATTACAACTTTAAAATTATTCATTACTGCGAACTAGAAATTTACTATGACCAATAAAATAATTCGGTGCTAATTAAGTTTTGTATGAATATCCCCACCCCCAGTAATTTGACTTCGGTGATATGTTATTGGACTGCAATTGAAATATATATATATATATATAAATAAATACATAAAAAAATAACGAATTAACGCTTATTTACAAGTGAAAAATGAAAGATTAACGATTTTAAGTAAATATTCCTTAAAATTATGCTTTTAAAGGAGCGACGGTCAATGTGGGCAGGTGTTTAATGCGGGCAGTCGTAATAAATAAAATATCAAAGCTTGTTTATAAAAAATAACTTTGTTGTTGTATATTTACTATAGATAAACTAAATTTAATCTAATTTTGGCTTAATAATTATACATAATAATGAAAATGTCGCTACATTGAGTTCCAGCCGTCACAGTATTTAATTTTTTCCATCTAAGTGTTCGTGAAAATATAATGTTAATGTTTTAAGTAATTAAAAGTTCATGTGTTGTATAAACTCGAGAAACCCTTAGGTTTACGTTATGTATTAGTTATATACAAAAAATGTTTATTAATTGAAAATTTAATACAAATAAACAAAAAAGTGACGGTCGGTTAATGCGACCGTCACTTTAGAATTCACTTTGTTAATTCCAAAGCAGTGGATAATGTGGGTAGTCAGTTGCATGACAGATCGCGCTGCGCGCATGTCTGCACGCATGTTGATGACGTGATGGCCTGTGACACGTCTATTCATTTTTCATTGTGTAGAGTAAAGCGGGGCAAATTTAACATAATTTCACATATTTAATTAACTTATTTGATTCTAATGTACTTTAAATTCAATGCTAAATTGAATTTACTTTGAATTTATAACATTTACAATATATTTTAATGCACAGATGCACAATAATAAGTTTTCCCACAGGGTGCTTACATTACCCGTCTGTCCCCTATTTTCATGAAATTTAAGCAACTTTTTAATTATTCAACGTTAAGCAAATTTTTATTATTATTAAATTTTTATTGCTGAAATTTCATAGTACGATTAGCTGTAGTACGGTCAAGCAATCGCGCTACTTCGAATCTTGCACAGGCGCTTCTGTAGTATTTATTTATTTATTTCTGTAGTTATTATCGCAGAGTGGTGATTCCAAATTCCTATGAGCAGATTTCTTTTTCGGTAAGTTAACAAATCACTAGAATATCAGGATATACTGAGGTTCATACGAAAATCTTGGTATATATTTATCTATCAAAGCATACACCCAATTATAGTGATAGTTCAATGCAGTAGTATTCTCCTGTTAGTATCCGTATTTGCAATATAATTTGATTGGTTTGTTAAATGGTCACAATTAAAGATAAATGTGAATCATATTTTATTACAGTTTAATTTTTATAATTATAATATAATATTTTTTTGTCTTCATAAGATTAAAATTACATAAATAGGAAACTAAATACAAATACAAAAATATGTGATTTAGACATTAAGTTGTTTAAATTTGATGAATTTTATTTATTTAATGTACTTATCACTTTTATCATTAAAATTTTCATTCTGGAATTTCACAATGCAATTTTTTAGATGCTCTCTTTGCTGAATCGTTTGATCAGGGTCAATGCGAGCAGTATATTTCATCTTATTTCTCAAAATAAATCAGGTTTTTGAACGACTAAATAGTACAACTTTTATAGGTCGAGTATTTGTAGAACCATTTCCAATAGCACTAGTACGAGCACCAGATTTTAAATTTTTTACCCAGTCTATGAAATTGTTTTCATATTTGTATATCATTACGTCGTGCGCGAACTTTGATAGCGACGTTTCGGTGCACAAAACTATCAGCCACGAGCGCATGTCGGGTTATTCGATCCGGGCCTTCAATTCCTGAAGCTCGTTGGCTTGACAAGAATGTAATGGTGGCTCGATGGTGTTTCAACTGCAGTCCAATAACAAATCATCTAAGTGGAATTCCTGGAGATGGAGATATTCTAAATTAACTTAATTAGCATTAAATTATTTCATGTTTATAATTAATTTTTAGTCTGTTTAAAAAGAGGTTTTAGTCTTGAGGATAACTAATTTTCACATTTTGTTAAATGTCTTTATAAACATTATAAACATTTTTTTATAATGCAATGAATATTAATAATTCAGATAATCTACGTCAATTCAATTACTGCACGCCAGGTAGAACTTTGCGCTAACATTTCTTTCTTCGAGCGATACAAACGACATTGAGTAATTTTCAAAACATTAAATTCAGGGGGCATAAATTTAAAATATAATTAAAAAAGTGAGGTGAGTACAAAAGTCTGACTGATCAAACTTCGATTAACAATTTCGAATTTGTTTTGTGTTTATGCCACTTTTAATAATAATATGATTGATAAAAGCGCGCCCTTTGGGCACGTTACCTTTATTACGGAGAGAAATAATATTTTAGAATTTATTACAGTTTATGTTTAATTTTACTACTTTTCATTTTGAAAGTTTTGTACAGATACTGACTGCTTAATGCCAGTTGGTATTTTTTCAGTCCACACAATTTTGTTATTGCAGGATCTAAATACTTACACACGTTTTTTACCATGCTGTAAACAAATTTTGTTGTTGTAAACAAATGAAACTTATTAAATTAAAAATAATCTAAATCTCTTATTTATTGGCCATGGACTGACAAAATACTAACGGTGTGGGGCGATCCGTACAACCGACAAAACAAATAACCAAATAACTTAACAAAACACGGCTTTAAATGAATTTTTCGATAGGTCTTACCAACCCAAACGAACTAAACTAGAGTTTGGACGAATTCGACTGAATAATTTACTAGGTTGAATCAATCTGATGTTCTGAACATGCCATATCATTCATTGGCTAAACTGCAATGTACGAATTATACCTAAAGTTGGCTACAGAACCTCGACATATTCCGCGATCCAAATTTTCAAAGAATAATGGGGCGAAAATTTGAATAAGTTTTGAGAGCAAAATATAATTTTTTTCTTGTTTTCTCCTTTTTCTTTCATCTTCATTTAGATTTTGTTTTCGTGTTTCTCTTTCTGTTTTTTTTTTTCATATTTTTTACTGGCAGTGACTATTCGTAATTCCACGTACGTTTACACGGAGATATTCCAGGTATACGCAAGGATATTTCGTGCGCAATTTTTTCCCTAATTTTTCACACACCCTAATATCCACATACCTCACTGTTCTTCAATTTAGTTTTTTTTAATTTACTCATTTTCTCACATACCCCACAATTGTTTAGTTTAGTTTTTTTTTAATTCACCCACTTTTTCACTATTACTTTTCTTCATGTTTTAATTTCTATTTTTCCAAAAATTTAAATTTCCCGCCAATAATTTTAACTGATTTCGCTCCTTCACATTTCTCAAAACGCGGATTTGGTCGATCATCTGCAGTCAATTTTAGGTATAATCCGAACACTGCCGTTTTATTTAGAATATAATAGAATTAACATTTTGAAAATACAAAAATTACACAGACACAAAAATTTAACCTAAAAAGTTATATTCTAGAAATTAACAAAAAAGCTAAATATAATTTTTACGAATAATAATTTCTTAATATTGTTTATTTACTTTAGTTTCTTTTTTTATTCATTACATTTGTACTGGGTATATGTGGGCCGAACCTTGGGCCGAAATTAATAACATTTATCTGATTCAAATTGACTTGACCCATAAATGTGACTTGATGAGCCTGATCGACTCGACCCGATCTAGTTGGGTCGGGCCTAGAAGTCGGGCTACTCAAATTATTATGATGATTAAGTTAGGCTAAGCTAGAATAGAGTTTTACATTTCAGTTCAAATTTCGGTCAGCACATGTCTAAAAAAACCTTACTCATTTGAGTAAGGTTATTGTTGTATTGCTAGCTTTCAGTTAAGCTAATAAAATGTTGAAAATTAAAATAAAAAACGCGAGCACCAATTTTTATATTAGCACTAAATTAAGATCATATTATCGGATTAATGCGAAATCATTTAACTGATTTACTTAAAGGAGGTACGTTGTGCTTCCAATTATAAGAAAAGCACTGTTGAATATCTTACCTTGCTTACAAAGTTTTTTATCATTTAATCAAAGCAACGGGACGGAACAAATTGGATATGATAAAATTGTTACTCATAACAGAGTTATCTGCGTAGAGCTTGATTTTGACAAAGTGAGGATATTTTCAAACAATAAGATTCATTTTAATTCTGACTTTATAAAGCGAAAGGGACTGGACGAATCCCGGTACGAAATAGCGTTGATTGTATTTATACGATCAAAATTGTCAAGTTCGCTCTTAATATGTTCATACACAGCGAAAAAAGTTCATTTTTCTGTCTGTCCTGTAACTCTTGTACCCGTCGGCCGCCGCGCCGCGAGTGTCAATTTAGTGCGCGAAAAACCCGCTTAACTTCGGTCGAAAACGGCAGACGCCATACGGTCCCCGAGCGGCCATATTTGCCACGCCGTGTAACGCCGTGCCATAACGTGAGCCTCCACGGCAAACGCTGTCTACGTCGCTCGGTGGGCCGGGGCGCAACCGCCTTCGCAGGTCCCGAAGCCGCGATCGTGAGTTTTTCATTAGTATCGTTGCCGAAAAGTCGCGTGCGCGCGCGCGCTCCATACGTACCCCGCCATGATTATTGCTATTTCCTTCACGTTAATGGAGATCGCCCCGACATTACTTTTCTGCTAATCTGTAATGTTTTCACCGGTCCTTATTGCTCCATACATGAATTTGGCCGCCGCGCCATTCGCGTTATTAACAAATTACGTCCTGTCTTCGTTTTTGAAACACCGATTTATATTGCAAAGCCCCGTCACGCATGATGGTCCCGTTTCTTCACTCTTAGATGCCAATGTTTACATTCCTTTGTTTATCTGTTCTGACCCACTCCGAAACCGACGTATTTTTCTGTTTGTTTCATGCATTCTATGAATGTTTTGATTTAATCCTTTTTGACCATCATGCCCCGTAAATGATATTATATTTCACTGCCTCGTCCTCTAGATCACCTTCCGATTACTTGTAGTAACGCATAGTTGCTTGGTCCGACCACAAATTTCAAAGCCCAACAAAAGTCCCGCAACGCCATCTGCCATATCACTGGTTACTCATACCACTCCCTAGTAATACTCGTCATTACGTATTTTTGTGCGGTCCGAATAAGTAAGGTTATCTTTGCTCATCCAAAAAAATTTACGACATCACATAAAGAAATTATAGAAAAATAAAACATTCTTTTAAAGATTGTTACAATAATCAAGGAAAGACATGTCAGATTCAGATAAGGACAATGAAAGTAAGGGAAAAGTACAAAATGAAAGAGAGGTTAGGTTGCAACCACGCAAGAGATCAACTTCAGGGTCATCATCGACTTCTTCATCCAGCAACTCATCATCTAGTTCTAGCGAGCCAAAGAAAAGAAAACTAACACGGGAAAAAGGTTTACGGCATAATAGCAATACCCAGTCACATGGTAAGAAATCGCGCCATCGCTCACGCAGTCGCTACTCAAGCCATGGGCGCTCGCGCCGTAATCGCAGCCGTTCGCATCATAAAGGTTCGCGCCATACTCGCTCGAGCCGTAGCCACTCGCGAGCCGTAGCCGCTCGCGTCGCAGCCGCTCGCGTCGTAACCGTTCGCGCTATGATTATTTGAGCCGCAGTCGCTCACATGGTAGGCGTTCGCGGCGTAGTCGCTCGCATCGTGGCCGCTCACGATATAGTCGCTCACGTCGTAGCCACTCAGGTCGTCGTCAATCGCAATATAGTCGTTCAGAATACGCTTACTCGCATCGTAGTGATTCTCATTATACATCGCCGCGACAAGAGCGATCCAATGGAATACGACAAAAAAGCAATGAGTGTAGTCTGCGAGACGCACCACGTAGTGAGCATGATCTGCGAGACATGTCACATGACATTACTGAGTGTAACCTGCGAGGTACACCATCCAATACAACTAACGCGAACAATCCGCGAGATGTTCCTCAATCTGAGAACACAGAGGACGTTTTAATGATTAATATCAGTCCCGATCTTGATCCCAAAAAATCGGTAAATAATGAAAACGGGTCTGAGATGACGACTAAAGATAGCGAAACGTTGGAAGATGCACTTTTGATGTTAATTGGAGATGATCCAACGAAAGATGATAAATTAGGTCCTGAACTACATAAAGCCATAGCTGAACGTTGGACAAACATTCTAGTAAATGGTATCGAAAGTGAAAAGCGAAAAGACCTATTGAAGAAATATTCTCCTAGTGCCAATTGCAAGCAACTAAAAGCACCAATTCTAAATATAGAGGTAAAAGCAGCAATGGGCCCGACTGCTATTAAGAAGGATGGGTTTCAGGTATTGACTCAGAATCAAGTGGGTGCAGGACTCAGTGCGCTTGGAAATGCTATGACAGGCTTACTGAACTTGGACAAAGAGGAAAGAGACAAACTCTCAAAAATAATAGCATCCATAGGAGATGCGGGAAAAATTTTTGCAGATCTGCACCACACAAAATCAATGACAAGACGCTATTTTATTATACCTGGCTTGAATATTCGAGTGAAAGTTATTGCTGACGAAAGTAAAGTTGACGAAATTTTATTTGGTGCAAATTTAGGTGAACGCTTAAAAGCAGCAAAAGCTTCAGAATCGACGACTAGAGATATCGCTAAACCAATGGCTGGAAAACAATTAAGTACAAGAAATAAACAAAATCATTTAAACTGGAGGGGCCCCCTGGAGAAAAACAATGCGTTCCAAAAGAACACCTATTACCACCGAAACAACCAGAGAAACAACTCTTTCAGGGGGCAAAAACAAAAGAACTTCCAGAATCAACAACGATGAAGGTAAGTATTGTTGCTGGTAATCTTAAAAATTATGACAATAAATGGAAGAAAATAACCTCAGACTCCTTTATCATTGAAACTATTAGAGGCTACAAAATACCATTTGACCGTGAAGTTGTTCAAAAAGTGATTCCTCCTGAACCTAACCTGTCTAAAGAAGAACAACAACAATATCGGAAAGCTATAAACGTTTTGATTGGAAAAGGGGTTAGCTCAACATGCAGGCCATGTGCAGGACAATTTTTGTCAACATATTTTCTGGTGGACAAACCAAACGGTGACAAAAGATTTATTTTAAATCTTAAAAAATTAAACGAATTCATTACAACAAAAGACTTTAAAATGGAAGATCTTCGTACAGCCTTGCGGCTTGTGTCACCAAATGACTTCATGTCAACTATTGACCTAAAGGATGCTTATTATTTAATCCCAATTAACGAAAATGACAAAAAATACTTAAGATTTAGTTTTGCAGGTACGATGTTCGAATTTAATTGCTTACCCTTTGGCTTGTCCACAGCTCCACAAGTGTTTACTAAAATAATGAAACCAATGAGTAGTATAATTAGGTCAAATGGAGCCTTATCAGTTTTTTACTTAGACGATTTTTTACTTATAGCACCAACTAGGGAAGAATGTTATAGAAACGTAATGCAAGCAAAATCCACTTTGGAAAGCTTAGGATTTATAGTTAACAAAGAAAAGTCAGAAAAGTCTCCGGCTGTAAGATACGGAAAATTACATACAAGATCAATAGAACGCCAAAAATATTTAGCATTATGTCAAAATAATGGTAATTTTGATAAAATAATGCAATTAAATGAAGAAGTAAAAGTAGAGCTAAAATGGTGGAAAGAACAAATAATGCAAACAAAGAATCCAATAAGAAGACAAAAATTTGAGATCCAAATTTTTTCAGACGCTTCCTTGACAGGTTGGGACGCGTATTTCAATGGGAAAACAGCCAATGGATGGTGGACCCCTATTGATAAGAAAGAACACATTAATATTTTGGAAATGAAAGCTGCTTTATACGCTTTAAAAAGTTTTGCAAAAGAATATCGGTCCTGTGACATTTTATTAAGAGTAGATAATACAACAGCTGTTGCCACCATCAATAAAATGGGAAGTATACAATTCCCAAAATTGACAGAAATTTGTAAACAAATTTGGGCATTTTGTGAAACAAGAAATATTTGGTTAGAAGCTGCATATATAAAATCGAAAGACAACACTGAAGCTGATTTCCAATCTCGGATTACAAATATTGAAACCGAATGGGAGTTGGCGCCCTGGGCTTTTGAAAAAATTGAAAATAATTTCGGAAAATTCGAAATAGATTTATTTGCGTCTCACTTAAATAAAAAATGTGAAAAGTTCGTTTCATGGCGCCAAGACCCAGAATCTACAATGATAGACGCTTTTACGATTTCATGGTCAAATATATATTTTTACGCCTTCCCGCCCTTTTCAATGATATGAGAGTACTTCAAAAAATAGTAATAGATAAAGCGTGCGGGGTTGTAGTCGTTCCCTTATGGAAGACCCAGCCATGGTACCCTTTATTTAAAAAATTGTTGTTGAAAACACCAGTATACTTGGGTCCTAGAAATAACCTTTTAAAATGTCCTTTCAGGAACGAGCATCCAATGAAAAAGACGCTTATCCTGGTAGCAGGACTATTATCCGGAAAGCGTTTAGATTGAAAGAAATTCCACCTGAAGGGATTCCAATTATGATATGTTCCATAACCGAAAGCACTCTCAAACAATATGAGGGACCAATAAAGTTATGGTGGCTGTTTTGTTCAAGAAGAAATATCTCATGGTTCCAAGCTCCACTAAAGGAGATTATCAGATTCCTTACAGAAACACTACAGAAGGTAGGTTCATATAGTACCCTTAATACTTATAGGGCAGGCGCTATCCTTAATAGTACAGGAAGACTTAACTGAAAATAAGATGATAAAGCGTTTCTTTAGAGGCGTATCAACAATAAAACCTCAGAAACCAAAATACGCCACAACGTGGAACCCGATTAAAGATCGCACCCTTTTATCACCTTGGCCAGATAATGGAAAATTAGACTTGCAACAACTCACAAAGAAGCTCGTAGTTTTACTCTCACTAACGTCGGCACAAAGGTCACAGACTTTATCAAAAATAAAATTAGAAAACATTAATCACGTTGATAACTCAATACAAATCAAAATTGATGAAAAAATAAAAACAACAAAGCGAAATCGCGAACAACCTCTTATTATAATCCCTTATTTCAAACAGCAACAAAAGATTTGCCCAGCTACAGTATTAGATCATTATATGAATAAGACAAGAGATTTAAGGATGAAAGAAGAAAAAAGATTAATACTATGTCATAAGAAGCCACACAAAGCGGCATCAGAACAGTCCATACGACGCTGGATCTTGGACATCATTACAAAAAGTGGCGTAGATACGTCACTTTTCGCGGCACACAGCACTCGGCATGCGGCAACATCGGCAGCATACCGTAGAGGAGCGTCGTGGGACACAATTCGGAAAGCAGCAGGCTGGACCAAGAACTCTAAGGCGTTCGCGAATTTCTACAATCTACCTATTATTGAAGATACAAGCCTGGCTACCCATATCATTCAATCATACAACAAGAATTAAATGTTATTTGTATACCTTATTCTTCTACACAAAAAAAAAAAAAAAAAATATAGGAAGAAAAATTTAGTTACATAATTCTTAGACTTCTCCTTTTGTTTCATTCTCTCATAAATAAAAAACCACGTTATAATAAGAAATGAGGAATTAAAATTATTCAATTATTAATCCCAATAATAGTCAATTCACAAATATCTTTAAACATCTACAAGTAATCGGAAGGTGATCTAGAGGACGAGGCAGTGAAATATAATTGAAAGATCGAATGAGCTTACCTAAGCGATGTTCGATTGAGATTATATGAACTGTCTCGTCCGAATAGAACACCCCCACCCATAGACGAACATATAAATATGTACTTATATCTATATTTTCTCAGTTTCTAAAATAAGAATATATATATTCATTATTTTAGAAACTGAGAAAACTCCTAATGAGTTATATGAATCTGATAATGAAGAAAGTAATCAAAACGTAATTGCTAAAAATTAAAGTTATTAAAGGTATATTAAAAGTATAACAAAAGTTAATTTTTTTGTTGTTTTGTATAATTATCTTACGAAATATACATAATTCTACTCAGTACAGAGGGGGTGGGGGGGGGGGCAAGCAAATTTTTGCCCAGAACGCTGCAACTCCTAAGGCCGGCCTTGCAGCCAGCATAACGCGTTTTACTCCTTTTTTTTGAAAAGGACCCTGCAAGTAGAGACATTATACCCACGGCTTTCACAGCTGTGGTAGACCAAATTCTTGAAGCGACATAAAAAAATGTTACCTATGTTTGTTTGTTTTGCGATTTCAATTGTTTAAACAACTTGTTTAAACAGGCCGTCAATCGATTCTATGTCAAAAAATAAGAACATTTGATACTTTTAATTTTTTCAGTAAAATCAATTGTTTACACGTAAATTAATGTTTAACCCTTTCGCCACCAAATTTTTATTCTAAAGAAACACTCAATTTCAATTTACTATTGTATTATGAATAAACATAAACAATTAAAATTGTTTTCAAGTCGGGAAAATCCAAACAGTAACAGCAGCGCTTTCCGTAGAGTCATAAAAACATCATCAATAAAGCAAAAGTACGATAAAAATGAAATTTTATTTCTATATTTTCACGAATTATAACTACAATTTTGCACAAGTTATATTTTTATAATTAAAACAATCACGTAAGCGAAATTGGAAAAATACGATAAATTTTGTATAGAAAAATGTAATAGTTTAGATGTTTGTTTACATCAATTGGAGCGTCCTCTAGTGAGCACTTATGCATGTATCATAGCTATATTTGTAAAGTCGGTGTTACAAACTTCAATTCAAACTACCATTTGAGTGAATAGTTAATAGGACTACAAAAATTTAACAAATTTGTTAACACAAAACAAATCAGTTGTTTATTCAAGTTGATTGCAGCGCCCTCTAGGGAGCACTCATCAAGCTGTAATGGCTATAAGCATAAAGTCAAATTGAAGAGGTCCAGTTTGTTCTATCTCACTTAAGTATCGTAGAAAGATTTACAAGAATATAACTTTACCATGAAAGACGAAAATAATCAATTGTTTGGGAGCGGGACTTTTCGCCGCCGCCATTTCGCCGCGGGCCTTATCGCCACCGCCGTTTCGCCGCTGGGACGTTTCGCCACCTGGACATTTTGCCGCCGAGACGTTTCGCCGCCATAGCAAAAATAATACTCGAATTATTGGTTTTATTGAAATTTATTAATTAAAAAAAATTTTAATTTTCTATATAATTAATATTACCATTATATCAATCAGTTATTACGTGGAACTAACTAGTTGGTAGT
>JABFOV010002808.1:0-18475 GCA_022817685.1 Aradophagus sp. ZL-2020 | reverse complement strand
ATAAGTTGGTTCAGAAAGAGCGACGGCGTCGGAAGAGTAAGACGGCGAGAAGAGACAGAGAGTGGAAGGAAAAAGGACGGAAAGGGTTATAAAATAGAAAAAAAAGAGAAAGGTTGTGTGGAAGAGCTAGGGGGGGGGAGGATGTGGTTATTGGGAAAAAAGGGGAGAAAAGAGCCCGTTTTTTTTGAGGGAGGGGTGGAGGGGGGGGGGGGGGGGGGAGATAAGGAGGATGTTTTCGTTGAGTGAAATTACGACGGTATTGTTTATTGATTCGTTAAGGCACGTTGCGTTGTAGTAATATTTAGATGGGTGATCGTTAAAATTAGAATGGTGAAGCAATAATGATAAGATGAGAGAGATTTGCAAAAATGTTAGATTGACGTTTCAAGGTTGCCATCGGAATAATTATATTTTCAAGCTAATTTTTTTCACCTGTGTAGCTAAATACATAAAATTATTTTATTAGTTGGATCAACTCTTAGTCTATAAAAAAAAAACATATATACATATAATATGTGGTGCATACATTATAACGTCGTTGCTGAGTTGTACCGTTGAAAAATGAAAATTACTCGATTCAGCAAAGTTGGATGGGATTAATGCTTAGATGGGTAGCCCGCAAAGTGGAGGTTTCTCGAGCATTTTACGGTCGGCGAAGTTGTTGCCGCTTTTTCAATAAGCAAATCATCCTGGGACCACTTTTTGCCAAAGTTTCCTTTGATCCTTGCGCTGATATTCCCACCGGGGAATCATTACAAAGGCGACGGTAACTGTCCCGCAATGGACAGGACACGTAGCTTCACGACTGCACGTATATAATAATGTATTCACTAAAATGTCATTAAATATGGTTACACGCAGAGCATGAAATTGGTGCAGTTCCAAACTTAGTTCTCCAACCAGATTATCTAATTGCTTTGGGTGTGTTTTATCGCGGTTGTACATTCGGTCATTGTGGCTGAATCATAATAAATAAATGTAATTTAATAAGGACGAGCGTAATTGCACGTGCATTATTTTCACGTTACAGCATTTATTCGGCGTTGTGGCTTTCGCTCGTCAAACGCATTACGTCTGCTAATGAGAAAGGATGTGTTTTGGAATATGGTTGAAGATGGATTCGTCTCGACACGTCGTTGAAGAAGCATCGCCGCTACAATGTCATTCGGGACGAATTTAATTTGAAACGTTGGTAAACAATGGACCGCTTTCGACGAGGGAGGACAATATGTGAGTACACATTCTTTTCTAATTTCTATTAATACGCAAACCCAATTCGAGGAAATTAATTGCAAAAAGGCGTCGCGCGTACTTTTGCGACGGAATTCAATACTTCTATTTTTGCATGCACTTGTGTAAAATTTCTGCCGTATACTTGCTTAATATTTTTGCATGTAATTTATCTTTCGCCTCATTAATTTACACGCGCGGCAATTGTAATATTCGTAATAGCGAGCTTCATTTCGCAGCGCCGCTATCGCCGTTGGCGAGGCCTCAAAGTTGTATTACTACAACTAAGAAAATAATTACCTTGATTAAGTTATCGTAACTTATCAGAGTTCGAAGGTATCGTGCTACATGTACGAAAAATTAGTGTACATCATTATAATAATTTCTTACGTTGCATTATATCTACGAAATTAATTTTCCTTCAATTTAAAATGCTAGAAAACTATACACAGGAAGTTCACAACGTTTATTTGCAACAAATTCGGATTTTGAATCGAGAAAGATGATATATTTTGAACGAAGAAGAAAATGAAACACTTCATTTTGCATCGGGCTGATATAAACTGAAGTTCCGATTTTGATTTTTGAAGGATAAAATTGTATTTTGTTTAAATTCGTTGCAAATAAACATTGCCAACGTCTCGCAAATAGTAAACTTAGGATTGTGAATTTGACCAAACTATACCAACACCATGTCGATGAAAAAAGTATACTTTTATGCACGCAAGATAAATCCATTGTTTATCCAAGCCGAAACCCCATTTTTTATAACTATTTCTTTCAAATCAAGCCCTCGCCAACACTTTAAAACACCACTACTTGAAGTGACATTTTAAAACAAGCTCCCCTCTCCCAGCACCTTCATTTTTTAAACAAACCCTTTCAAAGCAATACTTGAAAATTGACATTTTCCACCAACGCTTTAAACCTCGCTTCGCTTGGCAAATATCTTCTCAGCGAATGGGTCGTCGACGAAAGACGCGGTAGATCCGAGTAAAAAAATTGCTATTATGATGTCGAAATTTAAAAAATAAAAAAAAGAAAAAAAAGAAACGCAAAAAATTACAAAAAGAATGAGGGGAAAAAAGAATAAAAACCGCATCACTTTTGTCACGGCGAGTGCACGCATTTGCTACAATTCCGCGTGGTTTGACGCAGTTTGTATACTTGCGCCAAACTGGAAGCTGCCTTCCAAAGCCGAAGCGCCGCTCAATGCGCATTGTTACATCCCGGCTGAGAGTCTGTTTAACATTGTCCCCGCGCAACATATTATTCCCGACTGTCCTATAGCACGGGCGCCGAGAAAACGACATTGTTGCAATTGTCGCGGAAAGGAAGTTCGGGTTACGACAATTTCTTGCTACGATTGCGCTCAATGCACGCGACTTCGTCCTACATTTTTAATTTGTTTGCTCTTATTCGACCCCTTTCCATCCCGCTACTCTCCTTTTTGTTTCTCCTGATTTCATTCTTTCTTCGTTTTCTTTTTTCTTTTCTCCTTCTCCCCCCCCCCCTTTTTTCATTACATTTCGTAACTCATAGCCGACATTTATGCGCGAGGTGCGCGCGATGATGCACTATTTATACGTTGAGCTCGGCTTAATGCTATAATAATCTCTCAAAGATACCAACTCGCATAAAACGCGAATGCGGGATTAAAATTGTTTTTGTCATTTAGCGCGGATTTCATGGGATCGCGGTAACGTTTTTTGTTCTGTCTTGTTTTTTTATTTTTATTTATTTATTTATTTTCGTACAAGTTTTACTCCCACTTGTTAATTTCATTCCCCGATCGAAGCGGACCTGCGTCGCACATCCCGATTAACAGATTTATTATTACGGCCCTTGATATCTCGAACGCCCTGTTGAGGAACGTCAACACGTAACGGAGGGTTCGAAACAATCTCGGGGGATATTTCGAATAAACGGACAAAAAATCATACGCGAACGATAATCGATTGCCGAGATTTTTCCAACGCTCGTCGTGCATTGAAGAATGTTTTAATAGGCTATTTTTTGTCGCTCGTTTCTATGACGTTTTCATCATGTTGAATATATTTCAGAATGCAGGATTGTCGACATATTTCGACACATTTTTCCGGTAATTATAACGGGATGTGAAATCAAAGGAATTTCCAGTTTTTTTCTTCTACTTTTTTTCTCCTCTTTTTCGTTAGCAAACGAACGCGAATTTCGTTGAATGATTCATAAAACGAAAAAAAAACTTTTTTTTTATCATCTTACGTGATGCGAGAAACGCGTTACAAGAGCGGTATTTTTATTCCGCGCGACGATGCTTAGTAGTCGTAAGTCGCCACGCGCGGGGGGAAAAGTACGGGGCGTAATTTGTGAAAATTGAAAAATAGATCAATTATAACCGTCAAGACGACACCATTGTCTCAGCGTTTCGGGAAAGGCCGCAAATCGTAGGATAAAAAGCTGATAAATAAATGAGCGGTCGAAGAAAAAGGAAGCCTTGGTTTTTATTGCACAATATTCCCCCTATTTTAACAGTCACTTCAAATTTAATGCCAATAAAGTGTTCCGAAAGGGCGGATAAAAACGAGAAAACAAAAACAATTGAATGAAACGATATTGCAGTTATATTACGTTTAATTTAATGCCCTTTTCCCGATTGTAATTCAATCAGAAGCCTAACCCAACGCGAATGTGTGTTTGTTAATTACGTTATTTCGAACAGCAACACGGATAAAAATTTATTCGAATTTTTCCCCTAACTGGAATAAACGTGTTCTATAAGACAAAAATTGCGTGTATGAAAAGTAAACAATTTAAAAAGTACCCCAAATTGGGATAACAGGTCTATAATTGTAATATTGTTTACATTTTTTAGTTTAAATACATGACAATTTTGCCTTATCGAACATGTTTACTCCAATTAAGGAAAAAACGGTTAAAATTTCTGTCAGTGTAGTGAACTATTTATTCCATTATATAATTAATAAATAATTTTATTTCTTCATTGTATTAATTAGAATTCACTGAATCGGAGTGCTATTTTGCAATTCGACACAATTTTATTGATTCTGGGGTACAATTGACAAGCGTTATATCGTACGGGAATTTTCCAAGTACGTACATCTCTCTAATTTTTGTGATTTTTAGAATCGTTATATTTTACAAATCAAAGCAGTAAAGCCATTATGCAGTTTTCGTCAAATCGTTATTTGGGTCTCTCGAGACGTCATAATAGGTACTCTTGAGAATATGGCAACAACATGAAATGGTTTTCAATTCGTAAAATTTGAAAAATTTTTAATAAAATGCTGCTTCCTGAATCTCAGTAATTCCTGTACAAGCAAACAAATTAGATGTATAAGAAAAATGGACACTGTAATTGAAGAATCGTATTATTCATATGGGGTTGATTTTTGTCCACCGAGTCGAAATTCTGGAGTTTGGAAGTAAGAAAATTTCAAAGTGATACCTTAAATCTACTGATACGTTTTTTCACTTTGTATTGTCATTAAAATTAGCGCAAATTAGTTACAAAAACATTTCCGAGACACGACATTTTTTCCGTTACTAGATTACAGAGGTGTTTTCTTTCTTTTCATATTTTTTACAAAAATGTGAAATTTTCTAAAAAATATCAAATGTAACCGATTCCGATGAAACACAGCCGCTGTGTAAACGAAGTTTCAACTTTAAAAGTCCACTAAGTAAAAATATGGAAATCCTTTTTTATTCCTATCATGTTTTCTGAAATCGTTGTGTCATCAAAATGAGCACAATTTAGTTTCAGTACTGATTTCAAGACACCGAATTGGCTATCTACATATTTGAGTTAAACTCTTTCATTCCGTGTCGCATAATAATAATTAAATACCCGACATCGAAATTCCAACTCGAATTCATGATTCGATTATCTAATTGAAGATTAATTAGGGAAACATGAAATAAATTAATATCGCTCCTTGTGCAGCGGGCTGACAATAATGATGATATTATTTATAATAGTGAGGTCGGCAGTAAATTCAATAATATCGCCGCGCAAGACATCGAAACTCAATTCCATATCAACAATGCAACATCCATAATCAGCGGACTGCAGCGAGGTGAGATCTCTATCTCAAGATGAACTCATTTGTCGCGAAAATAAATATTTACGCTCTTATTTTCTACGCGCTAATTGATTGGACATTCAACTGGAATTGTATTTTCATAAATTCAAAATCAGATTCAAGCAGCTGAGCGCGCGTTACTTCGGTTAACTGAAGCGCGATAAGAATGAAAAAGGGACGAAGCGTTTAAACAGGTCCAAATGACTAAGGTCAACATTAATTTTGTTAAACGAAATTATCCTCGTGCCATTTTCGGCAGGCCCGCCACACGAATTTCCCGTCACCTGTCTCTGTTGATTTTCTAAATTGCATTACATTAATTCTCAGCGGTCAATATTTGATTATTGTTCGACGAATATTAGGTGGATAGATAGATTCACACGAGAAATGTACGAATTAATGTTCGTTATGGAGAATTTTGCTGAAAGAGTACATTGAAAGACGTTGTGTCAAAAATCTAGACACGATTGTCGTAATTTGTCCATAGATCCGTTGGACAATGCAAGTATCGATTGAAAATGCGCCTTAACATGGTCACGGTGGAAACGCGCCTTGCTATCGAGAACGCAAAGCGAGTCAGTATGCGACTGCGCGTGAGACGGACAGTCGAAGCTCCAATGAGGCATTGGGTCGCGGCTGTTCAATGGATTTTAAGTGGACACACGCGTTTAAACGCTTTTATTGTGATGGAGCCATTACACTCAGCGCCGCTATTACACGAAAATTGAAAAACTAACTAAATCAAAACTATTTATTTTGCTTACAAATTATTGACATCAGTTTATTAACATTTAAACAATTTGTCAACATAATTAATATAATTAAAATGCATTTTAATTATGTTGACAAATTTTTTAAATGTCGTTGGCGTTAATAATCGATTAAATATTGATCCTTGCACCTCAGTGAGTGCGTAGGCAAAGTTTCAGACTTATAGGTCGAATTCTGACCGTAATATGAAAATTCGCTTTTTTCGACAGGTTGTGCCAAGGGGTTACCCTTGGAAAAATCGCGAAAAATTAAAATTTTTTCGAAACCTCTCAGATGTGCTTAGATTTGATTAAATATTGATCCCTGTACCTCAGAGAGTGCGTAGGCAAAGTTTCAGACTTATAGGTCGAGTTCTGTCCGTAATATGAAAACTCGATTTTTTCGATAGGTTGTTCGTTTGGGTCAGAAATAGGCTCAACCTGGGACATTATGCTGTAAATATTTTTCAATTTTGTGTAAATTGCTACTGTAACTTCCAGGACGTTTAAAGTTAACTAGATTTGATTGTTAACTAGAAATTATTTCAAATTCATACATGTAAGTTGCCAACTTTACATACAAATTGTAGTAAATTACTGTACCATATATGAAAAGCTACTGTAATAATATAATCATATTTTATGCGTTTAAAACTATATTTGGGTTATAATGAATTGTGGTACTTTGTAATAAATCTTTTTTCTACGTGTAAATAGAAAACAAAGTGAAAAATGCGAGAGAAGGAAGTGACGAAATTGGGGAAATAGAATTATAATTGCCACGAAGTTGGAGCGACGGACGTTGAAAAGCCAGGGTTTTCGTTGGAACAAATAAGTTCATTGGGGCGGTCGAAAAAGTCCATGGCGAAAAGTCGTGACTCATCGAGTTAATGCTTTCGGGACATTACGACGACAATTGAACATAGCTTGGAAGAGGGTGGAAAGTTGCCGCGGCGAGCTACAAAACGAACGAATTTGTCCTTTCCCCAGTTCGTACAATACTTTATTCGGATTACCATATTTCTCACCCCCTCCCCAACTACGGAGCGGCAATTTATTTACGATAAATTATTCATATTTATTTCATTATGGCACGCCGGAGGTGGCGAAGTCAGGTTTAAAGAAGAACGCTGAGAAAATTATGAAAACTTGTAAATTTCGCGTCCTTTTTCCGTCGTTTTCTCCCTCCTTTTTTTAACGTTAAAAAAGATTGCAAAGACAAGATTTACATGAAAATAAGGCCCTTTGTGCATTACGAACATTTGTTTTCGCAAGATTTACAATTTTTAAGCAACTATACGAGAATATGTTTAGAACATCCCCTCAAGATTTACGTCACGAATATTTCAACACATGACGTTTACTTTGCAATAACATTAACGTTGATTAATGGATATTTTACTGTCGTTCTATATTTTTTATTTGTCACAAAACAGTAAGATTATTATTGCAAATAATTATAATTAATGTGAATTAATATTGTGAAAAAATTTACAAAATATCAAAAAGTAATTACTATAATTGCAGTATTAATTGAATATACAAGCGATTGAAAAATACGAAAGTCCTTATTATACGATTCGTAGGATTTTCGGTTGCAAAGAATGTATGAAACAAACAGTACACTATAATATTTATGATTTTTTATATGATAATTGTATATGCACAGATAATTGTACATAACATGTACATTTATATCTATATAAGTGTAAATATAAGTTATCGTGGAATAATTTACAACAGCTTTATCTAATAAGAACTGTCATAGGTAGTCAACTGGGATTCCTTATCGTTAAAAGCATATATGTTTTTAAATGTTATTTTAGATTAAATTTAGTTTGACATAATATCTATGAGTGGCTTGTATACATAATAAAAAGTGGAATTTACATTAGATGGGTAAGCATAAATCAATTGTCAGAGTACATCTTTAAATCTACTATTACGGTCTTTTGCGTTGATTTGTGGTCTCGATTAAGACAATAATATCAAAATTCTAATGTCGTAACATGACATTTTTTACCGAAATGATTTTATTTTTTCAAAATTATAATAAAATAAACTATTTGTTATTATCGGCATTGTTTTTTTAATCTAATCATTGGACTGCAATTTTATTAGTGGAATTTACAAAAAAAAAGAAAATGAACTTGTATAACACGTGGGTGCGAATAGAAATCGAACGATAACATTCACGTTTTTTTATGCATTTATATGTTCTCACATTGTGTTACTTAAACCTTGCTTTGTAAATCCACCACACTAGCTATTTTTCCTTACCATTAAATTTCCCGTCGTGAGTCTTATTGACATTTACGGTTCTTTCTTCCTCAATGTAAATAACACTTTTCCAATTCGCATAAATTACAACATAATCGAATCTAAGATTCTAAAATTACTACAAATCCCACTATGAAATCTCACAATGGACGTTGCCCTGGCAAGAACAATCATCGAACGGAAACAATAAACGTTTTCAAGCCCGCTTGCAAAGAGTGTCCGAATCGTTCGGCGGGCAATTGCGAAAACGCCGAAAAGCCTGGAAAAACAAACATGCCGATCGGTTCGCAAAGACTGCCTCGCGCGGTCATAAATTCGGCTCGCGCGAATCTTTTTACGTGCAACAAATACGCGAGTTTTAAGTTAAATTCATAGCTTCGTTTTTACATTATTCAAGTGAATATTCCGCACAAAAAAGAAGCAATTAATTCACATGTAAGGCGCATTCGTTTACCTGGCAAACTAGAAAAAAATGCAATTTTAGGAAATAATCCCCAATACACTAAGTAAAATAAATAATCAAAACAACGATTCGCATAGTTCATTTGAACATTTCGATATTCGTATTGATCATCTAGATATTCACTTTGATAACTCAGGTAGTTCTTTTGTTAAAAAAAAAAAAAAACATTGTTGAAAAACACAATAAAAATTTCAAGGCGCTTGAAAGTATTCGAAAATCGTATCTTATGTTTGTATTACGAAAAACTGCAATAAACTATGCAAAAAATGGCGAAAAAATAAAATCGCCGAATGCAATTCTAACTTCAACTTTTCCAGCAAATCGTCGCGGCCGCAAGCCGAGCGCTTAATTCTCCGCGTCGCGTACGTGGCGCGTTATTTTTCCCATCAGTCGAAACAAGATATCGATTTCATAAACCGAAAGACGGAAACGCTGCACTTTTACAACTCCATTATTTTTAATTAAATATATCGCCCCGACGGCGTTCCTCGGCAAATATTTCAATCGCGGTGCAAGCAGGCGCGCGCGCTCTCGCGCGCAATTTAATTAAAAACTTCATCAAAAAGTATCAGCGCCGGGCATTTAATTGCCGAAAAGGGCCTGGGAAAAAATGATTACCGCGATCGTAATGAAAAGCGTCAGCGCTCAATCGCGCGAAATAAAATAATAATTTATCGTGGCCGCGTAAAAAGAAAAAAAAAAAAAAATGAAAAAACACACGGGTCCAACGCGCGCGAAACCGGCCATAAATTTGCTCGCGGCCCGGGCGAGAAAAAAGGCCGCGCCGCGTTGTAATAATGTTCGATTTTCATTTCCGTCGCAACCGAAAATCTGATCTCATTTTGGAAAAAATAAATAGCCCGCCTTTCCGCACCGCGCCGAGATCGATACACGCGGCCTGGTTTTGTTTATCTGCGATTTGCACTAAATCAATCGTCGCCGGAGTTTGCATTTCGATAATGCAACGCCGGCGTTACTTTCGTCAGACGTCAAATATTCGCGCGACTGATTAGATAAACGCGCGCCGAGCGCGGCCGACGATAAACAACGCCCGCGCACCTCGTCCTTACGTCGCTGCAAATACAAATTTCTCGGCTGCCAATATAAAAAGCAAAAAGCAGACGCCCGGATTTTCCATCCGCTTTTCCTTGCCGAGCCACCGCCGCCGCTTTCCAATCATTTCGCCCCGATACTCTTTACTTTTCGTACGCGAATTTACAAACTCGCGCGCTCTTTGTTTTCTTCCGCGCGATCCCCCGAGTCGGGATAACGAGAGTTCGAATCCTGGCTGTAACGAAACGTGATTTTCCGTAACGAAATGCACTGAAGTCTCGATCGAGCGATCGGCTCGGAAATATTAATCACTCGACGGAGTTTCCCCCACATTTAATTGTTTAATCTTTCATGGTATATATGGAAAAAGATTGTATCAAACATTACCATAACTTATAACGATACCGTGTAAAATATATAAAATATCACTGTTATATAATAATTATGTGATAATAACTTGAATTGGAATTAAAGCAAAATAAATTTTCTTATTTTCGCACACTGTAAAAGAAAAAAGTAAAATTATGTTTCGAGCATAAAGCTTGAACAATTATAGGATGCGACGATGGATCGGAATTCATAATTTTGCAATCGTTTCGAACAGTTCCGTAAATATTTTTCATAAAATTCCACACAAATCCTTACGATTGTTACCTTAAATGTAACGTAAAAAGTTGTCGAATTTAACTTTTTTTTTTACCTCAGTAATATCAATTATTCAAAATCGGAAAATCTGTTGGCACGACTTATTGTGCCGTTCCTCCGACGTTTTACTTTTTACCGGTGTAACTAATGTCTACTCAGTGCCCAGAAAAGAATATCCTATCAGAAAAATCAGAGCAGTAAATCGTAGAAACTAGGTAAGCACTCGACAAATTTTTACTCGAGTTCTTTCGTTGCCTTTTTTATCCGTCTTGTTTTATGCGATCATACGCGAGCGCACTCCGTCGCTGAAAGGAGGGTCTAATTGAAAAGAGCTCGAGCGGGCGTTTGCAAGTAATTCAATTATATTTGCCTCGCATGTCGAATAACAAATGCACGACAATCGGTAACATCCAAGTCGGATACGTCGCGGAATATTTTGCTCTTGTTATCTCTTGTAATGAGCCTTTGAAATTCATAACATATCGACAGGCAACTTTGAGCGACGATTGCGACTTTTTTGCCGCGCGAGGTTCGCGGAATAAAAGCCTTTGAAATTCGTGACACATTGATGGCGAGCTACTCTTTCGAATCGGGATTTAAAAATAAATAAGCATGCGAACAATCGCCCGATATTCCATTGTAACGGACAGTTTTCAATCTCGCGTAATTAACCGACACTAATTCCGCCGCTCTGGGGCGTGCGTTTAACTAATTATTTGATCGAACTAGCCAACGTAATTGCGTTTTATTTGTAAACGGGCATAACTGAAATAACAACTGATAAATATATCAACGCACACGCGTTGAATACAAATGGACAACGCCGGTGCGTGGCGTTTTAACGACGAAAACGGAAACGTGTTACTCTGAATGTTAAAGCGATTCTTGTTAATTAAGACGTATTTTTTGCTCCCGTTCTTCGTGTTTATCCATATCTTTTTGACGCTTTTCCGCCTCATTGTTGTGCGAGACTTCTTCTTAGCGAAAAACGGTGTTGGGAGCGCATGAAATAAAAACAGTGTGGATTCAGATCAGTTAACGTACAATACGCTTGTGAGAAATAGCGCATGAAAGGTGTGACAGCGCCGCCTGTAGCATGACACAGGAAACATTAGAATAGCGTCTACAACGATCACCTGAAAATAATTGTACAAGTATTAGGTACAGTATCTAAATTTGAAAAATCACAAATCGACAATGGTAAATTACATAATATGCTTGAAATTTATATTTATTATTACATGAATGAAGTATGTGGTATTTTTACATACACTTGATTTTACATATTCTAAGTAAAATGAAGTAAAATTTTGGCAGTGTATAAAAAAGTGAGTAGTGTACTGTTCAAGTATTAAAGTGGGTCGAACTAAAAATTTTTCACCGCCTATTAGTTAAAATTCAATTTTTTGATATCTAAACATCTTTAGAAAAATAACGCGTAATTTAAGCCACTTTAGAAGAGAGAAATGGTGCTGTAAAAATGTCATTTTTCACCGTACAGTTAAAGCACACAATATTTACTTTAAAATTATGAACAGACTTAAATAAATTTTGACAGTCATACGTAAGTACTGAGTTACATTGAACCTGCCGTGCAAGAAACCTGTTTTATTTGACTTTCTTTTTTGTTAGAATAGTATTTGCGCCGTTTGCGATATAGAAATATATTTTTATAAGCTTATAGTCTATTCGCATTATAATATAAAACGATAAAGGATTTCTATCTTCTTATTTCTCTCGACTGGAGTTCCTGTTATCAAAAATTGTAACGCTAAATCCATTTCTAGTTAAGAGCATCTAATCATAACGAGTGAATTTGTAATAGAATACATCAAGATAAAAAGAATAAGAAAACATATCATGTGAAAGAATTTTGAATTCTAAAATTAATAATCCATTTTGTTGTTTAAATTACATTTAACCGACTGTTGTCGCAAAAATATTAAAAATTACTAAGCCGAAGAAAATTGAATTCAATTTTTCACTCGTGTGAAATATTCTTCAATTTCTCATACATGCCCATTTAAGTCAACTCGACTTGTTAAACATATTTGAATGCACATTATGAGCACTAACTTCATTACACACAATTTATTTTTTTCAAACTGTATCGTAACCGAATCTCAACTGCCGATCATTATAATGCAATTTCCGACTTTCGCGTGGTAATAAAAATGTTCGGCAACGCGATGAGTTATTAAAACGTTCTATTCAATGAAATAAACGAACGAAGAAAAGCCAAAAGGTTATTTGATATTCATTTAACACTCAAGGCGATTCGACCGTATTGCTCCGATAAAAGTTAATTACTAATTAATTAACAACACCAGGAACATACGATTTCCGTTCATAATTACGACGAGTTAAAACACTCGCTCGCAACTCCCCGCGTCGCCAATTCAATTCGAACGTGAAAAATTTACATTTCTCAAATGAATGGCCGCACGCGTTACGCGCTCGAAGTTGACGCAAATTGACGGGCACTTTTATTAACAAAATCTATTTTAGTGCGCTTGTTTCATCGACGACCGAAACCGAAGAAGAGAATGCGAGCCATTCAGCGTGTGAAGCGAATCGCGGTGAAAAACGCGCGTTGAATGCACGCCGGTTCGCGCGGGTTCTTACGTTCGTGGAAAATACCTTTTCAACGACGGAAACAAAAAAGCAGCAATAAGACAGGAGGGAGAAAAACGTGAGCGGAAGGGGAGAAAAGCGAAAGGAAAAGGCGATAAAGGAAAGTGGAAAACGTTGGCATTGTCTCAATGAAACGAAAACGTATACACTTTGAATGATAAATTGCGTTTTCTGGGCTTCGCCGGAGCGAACGCTACGTCTCTATTATACGCACTCACACGCGCGTGTTCTCGCGAACAATGGAATAAGCCCCCTCCGAAATCCCGCGCGGGAGTATTTGTTACGTTTCAAAATCGCCCGATGCTTAACACGACGTGGGACAATTGATTATTATATGTCCGGGCGAAAATGAACAAACTATTTAACGTGGATTCGAAAATGCACGGCGAGAAGGGTTCGGCTGAAATCATTGAATATGTTGGGTTGCAAAATAAAAGCAACGTTTGTTGTTGGGTTTGATAATACGTGTACAATATGATACACTACACCGAGAAATCGATATTGTAAAATTAAGAATATCTTTTGTAAAGTAAAATTTACGGATCGCATTTTTTGCACAATTTTTTGCAACTGCGATTTCTTGTAAAAGAAATGAAATAATATGCTTATCTACAATCCCGTTGAATGAATTATAAAAAAGCGTGTCCTAGAAATACGACATTTACACTGAAACAAAAAATAATTATAATCTATAATCTGTCAAAGGTTGAGAATGCAACGTACTTTGACTTGACAACTGCTTATAAGGTAATATTTTCAATCTGCAATGATAAAATAATGTACATAAGTTACAACTAATATTATTTTCGTTATATTATTTTAGTGAAAACGTATATTTGATCAGACATACAATATAAATTCTTACATAGCTGAACCCAAATGAAAAAAGGTGCAAAAAAACTTTACCTGAGTAATCAATTTTGAACAAAAAAAAATCATATGTAAAAACATTTCCAATTGTATTAAATTTTCAGACTTAATTGATTTTGTATTTTCAATAGTTGATTCAGAATACTAAATAACTTGAATAATCAAATATTTAAACATTTGAATATTGATTATTCATGAATTATTTGAATATTTGACAAGCCTAATTATTTGCTTGTAGAATACAGAGTTCTTCGTATACAAACTATCTAAGTATGTTGATAGTTTGAACTTTACAATTTCAATCCGGAAACAACGGGGCACGTGACCCACCGTTCTATTGTTATTTATTCGAAAATTCAATATTATAAACGTATTTACAAATTAAAGTATCTGAAATCTCATTGGGAATCGTCAACTTCCATCTCTGGTGCATAAAATCCCAATAGTTGATAATCACTTAATAATTATTTATATAATTTTACAAACTGTTTCATTTATTTTACAAACCAGTATTGCAGAATTTTATTTCTTTTACTTTGAGATTACTACATCATTTTTTAAGTATAGTAGAAATACTTTTTTCCATTTTTTCTTTATTTATCACAAACATTTTCAAATCGAAAAGATCATCACTTCAAACTCGCTAAGATTATTTAATCTTTAAATCGGGAACTAAAAATATATTAATATAAATAAAACCACTCATTCACTTATTTTACTTTAAGTGTGCCATTTTTCTCGGTGTAGATGGCCAGATTCTGTTGTTCTTTCTTCCCTCTTAGTTTGCTCCCCTTTTCCAATCGGAAATATCTTTTTCGGATGATTCAATTAATTGGAGAAGGACATCGATCGATTATCGCATTAGTTTATGGGTCAACCATCAAGTTGTGCTAACTTAAAAATGAGGTCTTTGAATTCAAACGCGTAGATATGTATTAAATACATTAAATTTGTAGTCACATAAATTTTTCGTATGTATAATATAATCGTGGAGTAATTTTACAAATCAATGTGATTTTAATTACAAAAAAATGTTAAATTAAATATGTAATATTCCATTATCAAATCTAAATATACACTAAATTACAATAAATTGCACTTAACTTCGCGGATATAAAATAAATATTTTAATAGGCAATGTACCGCATAAGTGCCCAATTAAGTATGCATTAATTTAAAAATATATTTTTGTTAATCTTAAGGCTATATTGAACAAATGAAACAACCTCTAAATAAGTTAGCAATCAATTTTGCGAACTTTTATTTCCCTAAATAAAAAATATTGATGAAATATATGTTAGGGCATCGTTTCTGCTTTTTTATTCATGATATGATTGGTCGATGCGTTTCAACAGCGTTTATGTTTTAATTATAATATAATCATGAATTGACATTTGGATTATTTGAACTACAGGGACGACATATCGAGGTTTGAAATCTTTTATTTGTGGTTCGTTTGAGTCCAAAATGGACTTTTTTTTTTCTGAAGTATGAAAGCAGCATAATATTTAATCAGCATAAGATTTTTATTTCTCAATTTATTAGCAATATTCATTTTACTTTTTATTATACGGATGACATTATTTTGAATAAATATATAAAAAAAAGATTATTTTACAAATATTTTTTTACAAATATTACATTTTTGGTAAATTTGTTATATGAAATCACCGACCTACTCCAACAAGTGAACTCTTTTATAATTGAATACTTTCTTCTTCATCGTTGAAGTTCATAGAGTAGCTACCTTGCTATCTGATCTATTGACGCACTAATTAATCGATAGGATTATATGAGCCTACTTGATCATTGTTCTCGGTGTAAGCCCGATTGCACCCTAACCCAGCCCTGACAATCTTCAGAGATATGGTTGCCCGGTTACATCCCTTAAAATTATCACTAGATTTATGGGACCATACAGGATGAACATAGTATACCCTACTATAGCCTATGCAAACCCTTAAATCAATTTCGTAAATCATGAATAATAATGTATTCGTCCCAATTTCATACTTATTTGATACTGACACGGATACCATATCGTATTTATGTATAATACGGTACTTTAATAGTTGCCAGATGAAATCCTAGGAAGGCATTCCGTTTGAAAGGTATACCCGTCAAAGGCCGCGACTTTGCTCGACTTTATATGCAGATCAAAGCACGAGATAGTTTTCATCCAATTTAATCATAAAGCGTGCCTCGTTCAAACCTTACAAGGCCCTAATCACAAGTATAATTTGATATTAAATAAACGATATGCACAATAATTTCGGAAACTTTTTGATTAATTTCATTGTTCTTATATTTCAACATAATCATTGTTCATTTAATTTTTCATAATATAATAACTGAAAATATACGTTGAATAAAACACAACGGAATGTTCAAACTTCAATGATTATTTTCCCTCGTTGTATAATTTTTCGCCGTACAGCGGCCGAAAGAACGTCGATCATTTATGAAACAAACCCGATAGTCTTGTTGAAATGACATAATAACATAAAACCAAATAGCGCATTTTTCTATCATTCCATCGCATTTTGAACACAATAATGCGCAAAAGTCTGCACGGAAAACAACAGCAGGGATGAATTTCCGCGACTTTTTTTTTCCCCCCATACAAAGTCATCGCGCAACTCGAGATATCGCAACGTTAATAACTAAAAAACATCGACTTTCGGTTTTTCAATTTGGCCATTAATTAGAACGCGTCAGTTTTTGATTTAACATTTATTTTCGCTCTCATTTTGTTGTCCTCTTTTCATCAATGCTTAAAAACGCGCGACGGTACATTTTTCTTTCACGGCAAGCAGATTTTACGGCCGCACGAAGCGTTTCTCGAAAAATTGTATTCATTACTTTTGCAGCGGCGCGATATGATTGAGAAAAGCATTTTGGTATTGATTTATTTATGCCAGCTCAAGAAACGTTTGTGTAAAGGCGAAACGCCACGCGCGCGTTGCAGTCGATAAAGCAGATCCGCGGCGTGTTTCTTAATTTAATGTTCGGCTGTCGAATTTCAAAATGTTGTAATTGCAAGCCTGCCCATTCCAGAATCCCCGGATGGTAAAAAATTTGCATTTTCGCCTGACAAAAACAATCGTTTACTCGCGTAACTGAAAGGCAACATTAGTTGATAATTGAAAGCCAACTTTCATTAGCTAATGTTGACCTGCAACGGAGAGGTACATCAAAGAATTTTGTTGTCAATCTTTGATGTGTTCAAAACACGAAAAAGGAGTAAAGAAGGAAGAAGGAAAAATGAAAAAGGGGCAAAAGAGAGTGGCACGAAATGAAGCATTACACTAAGGAAAATGGTGTTTTGAAAAAGTGCAGCCTTCGACGTCGCTTTCAAGGCGTGACGGCGAAAATTGCGAGGAAATTATGAAAACACGCAATCAGTGGTTATAAGAAGTAACGACTTTTCGGCTGTGTTTGCGTTTTATTATTATTAATTGCAGATGTTTATAATTAACTGTGGCTTTTTCACGTGATTAAATATTCCGTGGATTTTAAAATCGTTAACACTGCTTGGAAAAGGTTTGTTGAAAATTAATGTTAAGACCATTTAACGGCGAACGGTATGGCATAATCAATGAGAGTAGTATTTGGTTCGTGTGATCGTAGTGGAAATTGTGATCGGGTAAAAAGAGGATTATCGTAAAGTAAATTTAATGATAATGGACTTGTAAGAAGTAATTTTTAAAAAACTGATTAAAATGTGTTCAATTTTCATTCAAGAATCGGGTAACAGATAATCAAGCTAATTAAGTCAAGATAGTTATTTTGCTTAGAATATAAGAAGGCCTTGATAATGCATGATAATGCAGCTTCTCTAAAGGTTTAATTAATAATAAGGTCCACCTTATAAAATGCCTATTAGAGATCGGCAGTTGGTCAAATTCAATACCAACTTTGAGGGATGAAACTAAAGAGAATCCGGTAATTGTGAACTTTTAATTAGTCTGACTGGATTTATCTATTAATTCGAGGAAGAAAGTTGAATTTATTTAACCGGACCTTCATAATGAAAGGGATACTGAAATAAAATTTCAAACACTCGCAAAGCTTTGAAGTCGAGTACAGCCTTTTAATGTAATATTATAAACTTTGTTACGGTACATTCGAATTCTGGGACGAGTCAATCGTAATTTTATCTACCCAAAAATGTTTGACCAAAAATGAAATTTGGAAAAGGAAACTTAACATTATTAAGAAATCAGGCTCCCCCCCCCCCCCCCACGAAAAATGATTTCATTCCTTTTTTTTCCAAAAATTAAATAAAATGTTGTTAATTGTAACTATTTGCTACGTCTTACTTGATTCGCTGTTATTTATTTGTACGTTTACGATTGAAATTACAAAGTCCATACAAAACTAACACAGGTCACCCTCCTGTTCTCGTTTGGTACACATTTCTCAGAGAGACGTATCGCTGTCTATGAATACGATGCTGTGTATAT